>CM038669.1:705607574-705753842 GCA_021605145.1 Aegilops bicornis
CTCAGAATTGAATCATCTGCCTGGGCCATGCTAATCTCATCCTCAAGAGTAGGAGTTACTTCCAATATATTTGCAAGGCGAGCGCCTAAAATTACCAAGTTGTTGAGCAATTTCTTGTTGGAGTTCGGGAGGTCAGGACTCCATCGTGGCATTTAAACTGGCAGGCTTGCGACTGAGGGCATCAGCAACCATGTTGGCTTTACCCGGATGGTAATTTATTCCTAGATCATAGTCCTTGACCAACTTGAGCCATCTTCGCTGTCGAAGGTTTAAGTTGGGCTGAGTAAATATATATTTGAGACTCTTGTGGTCGGTAAATATCTGACACCTTTTCCCAATTAGGTAATGTCTCCAAATTTTTAGAGCGTGCACAATCATGCCAATTCCAAATCATGCGTAGGATAATTTCCTTCGTGGGGTCATAGCTGGCGAGATGCGTAGGCTACAACCTTGCCATCTTGCATGAGTACGCATCCAATACCTTTCCTAGATGCGTCACAATACACATCAAAGTTGTCATAAATGTCTGGGAGAGTCAATACCGGTGCTGATGTTAATCTGGTCTTTAGCTCGTTAAAGCTCTTCTCACATTCCTCAGTCCATTCAAACTTCTTATCTTTCTTGAGGAGCTCTGTCATTAGCTTGGCAATCTTGGAAAATCCCTCGATGAACCGGTGGTAATATCCGGCTAATCCAGGAAAACTTCGGATTTCGGATATAGTCGTGGGTGCTGTCCAATCAAGCACGTCTTTCACTTTGCTAGGATCCACAGCTATGCCTTCTGCTGACAGAACATGTCCCAAAAATCCAACTTGTTTGAGCCAAAACTCACACTTGCTGAATTTTGCATATAGTTGATGGTCACGGAGTCTCTACAAGACTGCTCTGAGGTGTTCCTTGTGATCTTCTTCACTTTTTGAATATGTGAGAATGTCATCGATGAATACCACCACAAACTTATCCAAGAAATCCATGAATACCTTATTCATCATATGCATGAAAAAGGCAGGGGCATTTCTGAGACCGAAAGACATCATGGAATATTCGTAAAGACCGTATCGGGTAGTGAAGGCGGTCTTAGGAATATCTTCCTTCTTGATCTTGAGCTGATGGTATCCAGTGCTTAAATCAATCTTGGAAAATACTTTTGCTCCACTGAGTTGATCGAACAAATCATCAATCCTTGGCAGCGGGTAGTTGTTCTTGATGGTGACATCGTTCAATCAACGATAGTCCACACACATTCTGAGACTGTTGTCTTTCTTGTCCACAAATATTGTTGGTGATCCCCATGGTGACGAGCTTGGGCGGATATATCCTTTCTGAAGCATCTCATCAAGCTGTTTCTTTAATTCCACGAGTTCGGATGAAGGCATCCGATAATACTTCTTGTATAATGGTGTTGTCCCTGCACAAGATCAATTGCAAACTCAAGCTCTCGATGCAGCGGCATTCCTGGTAATTCCTCGGGAATACATCGGGAACTCAACGACCACGTAAATTAAATCCAATCCTTCAACTACATCGGTGAAGACCAGTTCTTTCTTGGGTATGCTTCTACGGGCATAGAATTTTCTAGGTTGTCCTTCCTGTCTTGTCAAGGTGACTTCTCGGGCCGCACAGTTGATGCACACTTGATATTGGGTCAACCAGTTCATTCCCAAAATAACATCCAACTTGGCAGACTCGATGACTATCAAAGAAGTTGGAAAACAGACTCCCTTGATATCAATTTCCAAATTACGGCAGACTAGATTGCTTTAGAGCACGGATCCCGCGGATTGAACCGTCATACTTTTCCCAAAATCGAGCAAGGAAATTTTTTTCGGGCAACGAAACTCCGAGAAACAAAAGAGTGGGAAGCCCCAGAGTCAATAAAAATTATTGCAGGTATGTTATTAATGTGAAAACATACCAATGACGCACTTCTGGGTTCTCTTTGGGATTCGCTTGTGGAGAGGTGATGAACTTGCCCTTGGATGGTCTTCTGGACAGGGTATGGCCCCATATGGTTGACTTGCAGCTGGAACGGGGCATTTGACTTCTTGGGGCATTATCTGGCATAATGTCCAGTTTGCCCACAATTAAAGCAGGAGTTGTTGCGCTGACATTCTTCGCGCACTGGACTAGTCACGACATTCTTGACTTGAGTAGTGGTCTTGTTCACATTCTGCTGCCAATTTGGTTTGTATTCCACTTGAGTCTGCTACTGTGCACGGGCCTTTGCACTGGGTCTGTCCCTTTCTTAGGCTCGAATTTACGCTTGTGGTCATTATTTGCGGATCGGTTGTCATGCACAGGCTTGTGCTCCCTTTCCGCAATGAGGGCTTTGTTTATCAAATCTAAAAATCTGGAAACTCGAGCATACTGAGAGTACACCTGAGGTGTTGGTTTAATCCTCCAAGGAATCTGTCGATCTTCCTTTCTTTTGTGGCTACGTCATAGAGAGAATAACGGGCCAAATGGTTGAACTTGTGCAAATATTCACTTACTGACAGATTTACCTGAGTGAGAACGAGGAATTTGCGTTGCTTGACTGATAACCCACAAGTATAGGGGATCATCTGTAGCCTCTTTCGATAAGTAAGAGTGTCGAACCCAACGAGGAGCTAAAGGTAGAAGAAATATTCCCTCAAGTTCTATCGACCACCGATACAACTCTAAGCACGCTTGACGTTCGCTTTACCTAGAACAAGTATGAAACTAGAAGCACTTTGCAGGTGTGATAGGATAGGTTTGCAAGATAATAAAGAGCACGTAAATATAAACTAGGGGCTGTTTAGATAAAGAAGCAATAAAGTTAGTATAGCGAGTGTGGAAAAGTGGTGGTAGGAGTTAGGGAATTGTCCCTAAGCAATTGACTACTTTACTAGACCGATAGCAAGTTTTATGTGGGAGAGGCATAAGCTAACATGCTTTCTCTTCTTGGATCATATGCACTTATGATTGGAACTCTAGCAAGCATCCGCAACTACAAAAGATCATTAAGATAAAACCCAACCATAGCATTAAAGTATCAAGTCCTCTTTATTCCCATACGCCATGACCCACTTATCCGTGATTGTGTTTCAGTCACTCACGCAACACAGACAATAAGCAAACCATGAACATATTGCAACACCCTACAGCGGGAATCCCTCACTTGCGCGACATGGAGAGCACCATAGGACAGCAACATAACCACAAGCAAATTAAACCAATCGTAGCAATTCACCAATTACCGAAAGGACAACGAAAATCTACTCAGACATCATAAGATGGCAACACATCATTGGATAATAATATGAAGCATAAAGCACCATGTTCAAGTAGAGGGTAGAGCGGGTTGCGGGAGAGTGGACCACTGTACATAGATGGGGGAAGGTGATGGAGATGTTGGTGAAGATGATGTAGGTGTTGGTGTAGATCGCGGTGATGATGAAGGCCCCCGGCGGTGTTCCTGGGCGCCATCGAAGCTTAGGGGAGAGAGCCCTCTTCTTCTTTCTTCCTTAACCTTCTCCCTAGATGGGAGAAGGGTTTCCCCTATGGTCCATGGTCTCCATGGCATGGGAGGGGCGAGAGCCCCTCCGAGATTGGATCTGTCTCTCTGTCTCTCTCTGTTTCTGCGTTCCCTCATTCTGCCCTTTCACCATTTCTTATATATCCGGAGATCCATAACTCCGATTGTGAAACCTTCGCCATGATTTTTTTCCAAAAATTAGCTTTCTTGCGGAAAAAGAAGAGTAGCAATACGCATACAGGTGCCCACAAAGTGGTGGTAGCGCCCGCTTCTGCCTCGTGGCTCCCTCGGCAACCGCTCGCGCTGATTTTTCTTCCCAAATATCACAAATATTCTAAAAATATTCTCCGTCTGCTTTTATCCCGTTTGGACTCCGTTTGATATGGGTTTTCGCGAAACATAAAACATGCAACAAACAGGAACGCATCGGGCAATCGGATCCATATGTTAGTCCCAAAAATAATATAAAAAGTTGCCAAAAGTTTATGAAAGTTGTACAATATTGGCATGGAACAATGAAAAATTATAGATACGACGGAGATGTATCAGCATCCCCAAGCTTAAATCCTGCTCGTCCTCGAGTAGGTAAATGATAAAAAAAGATAATTTTTTATGTGGAATGCTACCTAGCATAATCTTGATCATATATCTAATCATGGCATGAATATTAAGACACGAGTGATTCAAAGCAATAGTCTATCATTTGGCATTAAGACAATAATACTTCAAGCATGCCAACCAAGCAATTATGTCTTATCGAAATAACATAGCCAAAGAAAGCTTATCCCTACAAAATCATATAGTTTGGCCATGCTTCATTTTCGTCACACAAAATTCTCTCATCATGAACAACCCCGATGACAAGCCGAGCAATTGGTTCATACTTTTTAACGCGCTTCAGCCTTTTTAACCCTCATGCAATACATGAGTGTAAGGCATGGATATAGCACTATAGGTGGAATAGCATATGATGATGGGGGTTATGTGGAGAAGACAAAAAGGGAGAAAGTCCCACATCGACGCGGCTAATCAACAGGCTATGGAGATGCCCATCAACTGATGTCAATGCGAGGAGTAGGGATTGCCATGCAACGGATGCACTAGAGCTATAAGTGTATGAAAGCTCAAACTGAAACTAAGTGGGTGTGCATCCAACTTGCTTGCTCATGAAGACCTCGGGCATTTGAGGAAGCCCGCCATCGAATATACAAGCCAAGTTCTATAATGAAAATTCCCACTAGTATATGAAAGTGATAACTCAAGAGACTCTCTATATGAAGAACATGGTGCTACTCTGAAGCACAAGTGTGGTAAAAGGATAGTAGCATTGCCCCTTCTCTCTTTTTCTCTCATTTTTTATTTATTTTTATTTATTTATTTATTTATTTTGGTGGGCTTCTTTGGCCTCTTTTTCTTATTTGGGCTTCTTTGGCCTCTTTTATTTTTCATAAAGTCCGGAGACTCATCCCGACTTGTGGGGGAATCCTAGTCTCCACCATCCTTTCCTCACTGGGGCAATGCTCTAATAATGATGATCATCACACTTTTATTTACTTACAACTCAATGTTACAACTCGATATCTAGAACAAAGATATGACTCTATATGTATGCATCCGCAAAGGTACCAGATGTGCAATGATCTACTATACAAAGATATCAAAAAACGGACAAGCCATGAAAACATCATGCTAGCTATCTTACGATCATGCAAAGCAATATGACAAGTCATGTATATGATGATGATGGAAGTTGCATGGCAATATATCTCGGAATGGCTATGGAAATGCCATGATAGGTAGGTATGGTGGTTGTTTTGAGGAAGATATAAGGAGGCTTATGTGTGATGAGCGTATCATATCACAGGGTTTGGATGCACCGCTAAGTTTGCACCAACTCTCGAGGTGAGAAAGGGCAATGCACTGCATCAAGAGGCTAGCAATGATGGAAGGGTGAGAGTGCGTATAATCCATGGACTCACATTAGTCATAATAACTCATATACTTATTGCAAAAGTTTATTAGCCCTCAAGCTAAAGTACTACTACGCATGCCACTAGGGGGATAGATTGGAAGGAAAAGACCATCGTCATTCCCCGACCGCCATTCATAAGGAAGACAATCAAAGAAACACCCCATGCTTCAAATTTGTCACACAACGGTTACCATACGTGCATGCTACGGGACTTGCAAACCTTAACACAAGTATTTTATCAATTTCACAATTACTCAACTATCACGACTCTAATATCACCACCTTTATATCGCAAAACTATTGCAAGGAATCAAACATATCATATTCGGTGATCTACAAGTTTTATGTAGCATTTTATGACTAACCATGTGAATGACCAATTCATGTCATCTCTCTAAATAGATATAAGTGAAGAAAGAGAGTTTAATTCTATCTAAAAAATATCTGCCCATGCTCTAACAAATATAGGTGAAGCAAAAGAGCATTCTACAAATGGCGGTTTTCTATGTGAAGAGAAACAGGCAATCCAAACTTCAAATGATATAAGTGAAGCACGTGAAGCATTCTATAAAGCCATACTCAAAAGATTTAAGTGAAGTGCAATGAGCATTCTATAAATCGACCATGGACTATCTCATACCAGCATGGTGCATAAAAGAAAAGTGAAAACTAAATGCAAAAGAGGCTCCAAGATTTGCACATATCACATGAATGAAACGAATCCGAAAACATACTGATACTTGTTGAAGAAAGAGGGGATGCCTTCCAGAGCATCCCCAAGCTTAGACGCTTGAGTCTCCTTGAATATTTACTTGGGGTGCCTTGGGCATCCCCAAGCTTGATCTCTTTCCTCTCCTCCTTTTCCTCATATCGAGACCTCCTCGATCTTCGAACACTTCATCCACACAAAACTTCAACAGAAAACTCGGTAAGATCCGTTAGTATAATAAAGCAAATCACTACTCTAAGTACTGTTGCAAACCAATTCATATTTTGTTTTTGCATTGTAGCTACTGTAATATAACTTTTTCATGGCTTAATCCACAGATAGAAATTGATAGTTTCATCAAAACAAGTAAACTATGCATCAAAAACAGAATCTGTCAAAAACAGAACAGTCTGTAGCAATCTGAACATTTACCATACTTGTGGTACCCCAAAAATTCTACCAAAATTAGGAAAAATAAAAAAATTTCATATAAAGACAGTGCAAAAAGTTTCAGAACCATTTGACGTTCCAGTAAAAAAATGTAAAATCGCGCACTACAGCCAAAGTTTCTGTCCTGCACCGCACAAACCAACAAGCATTGTAAACATCCTAAAGGCAAACCTTGGCACATTATTTTTATAATACAATGGAATTGTACAAGGGGATAATTATTTTTGATGAAAAGTTTCTGTAATTAAGATTCACAAAGTTTCCGTGAGCATGAACAAAGTTCAAGGAGCTCCCCCACTTCAACAATGCTTGTCTTTCTCACTTTCACTATCCTTTTTGAAAAGTTTTGGGTTACCCTCTTTATTTTATTTTATTTTTAAACTATATAAAAGCACTCAACAGAAATAAATGACTCTCTAAAACTTCCGGGTTTTCTCCCTGGCAGCGCTTTCTTTAAAGCCATTAAGCTAGGCATATAGTGCTCAAGTAATTGATCCACCCGGATCCCAAGGTATATCAAAGCCAATTTTATTAACAATGATTTGTGATTTAGTAGTGAGCACAAAGTAACATATATCATGCAACAACGAAGTCTAACTCTCTTCCTATGCATCGGCATGTCATAAAAGAACAATTCATGCACACATAGTAAAGGCCAATGCATAGTATAAACAGTTTCTTGCAATTCTATCGTGTTGGAAACATAAAGAGGCGGAGATGTAGTTCCTCTCTCATAATAATTGCAAGTTGGAGCAGCAAGCACGTGCATATTATATCTATCAAAATCATCATGTGCAACGGTAAAATACAACCCATCAACATAATCCTTAATAAGAGCAAACTTCTCCGATATAGTGTAGTTTGGAGAATTCAAAAAGATAATAGGACTATCATGCGTGGGTAGCAACAATTCCATGTTTAACATAAGGAACTATAGCAAGTTCATCTCCATAAGCATAATTCATATTGGCATCTTGGTCACAAGCAAAGCAAGCATCATCAAAAAGGGGTATTTCAAGAGAATCAACGGGATCATAACAATCATCATAGCATTCATCCTTCGGTAAGCACGAAGGGAAATTAAATGATGTATGAGTTGAAGAGTTACTCTCATTAGAAGGTGGGAACGGGTAGCTAATCCGCTCTTCCTCCTTTTGTTCTTCGCTCTCCTCATCATCTTTTTCATCCAATGAGCTCACAGTTTCATCAATTTCTTCTTCCATAGACTCGTGCAAAATATTAATCTCTTCTTGGACAGCGGAGACTTCCTCAATAAATGCATCAATATCGGAATTGAATTCATAATTCTCATAGCAATATTTAAGTATCGCAAAATTTTCAGGTTTGTAAACAGCATCATCAAGATTTTCACACTCTTTAAACAAAGATTCAATTTCATAAGCACCCATAAAAGCAACGAATTCTTCTATTTGTTCCACATCATAGTAATCATATATACCATTAGCATAAGAAGCTAAGGCTTTGTTATCATTAAATTTGCATGAAAAGGTAAGGTGTGGAGTCTTCATCCTAGAGCAACAAGTATAATCATATCTCAAGCATCGTTGCCTAACATACCAATACAACATATAAATTTGATCCCATAATAGTTTCCCTTTTTGTGTCAAGCGATAATCCCTAAAGTATTCACGTTGATCCAACGTGTCTCCCATAACATAATTGAATGGTGTTTTCTCAGGATTATCTAAGTAGTACATAATATCTTTCACATAATGAGCATCGAGGGTTTTAGGAGGTTCCCCATCTCCATGAGTAGCAAGTACACCTAATTTTTTTTGGTATTTCGTGTTCCATATCCATAACTAAAGATAGAGAACAACTTAGAACAGCAAATAAAAATTACTTAGTGATAAAGCAAACAAGCACACACGAGAATATTCACCCCATGCTATGACTCCCGACGGCAGCGCCAGAAAAAGATCTTGATAACCCACAAGTATAGGGGATCAATTGTAGCCTCTTTCGATAAGTAAGAGTGTCGAACCCAACGAGGAGCTAAAGGTAGAGCAAATATTCCCTAAAGTTCTATCGACCACCGATACAACTCTACGCACGCTTGACATTCGCTTTACCTAGAACAAGTATGAAACTAGAAGCACTTTGCAGGTGTGATAGGATAGGTTTGCAAGATAATAAAGAGCACGTAAATATAAACTAGGGGCTGTTTAGATAAATAAGCAATAAAGTTAGTATAGCGAGTGTGGATGGTGGTAGGAGTTGCGGAATTGTCCCTAAGCAATTGACTACTTTACTAGACCGATAGCAAGTTTTATGTGGGAGAGGCATAAGCTAACATACTTTCTCTTCTTGGATCATATGCACTTATGATTGGAACTCTAGCAAGAATCCACAACTACTGAAGATCATTAAGGTAAAACGCAACCATAGCATTAAAGTATCAAGTCCTCTTTATTCCCATACGCCATGACCCACTTATCCGTGTTTGTGTTTCAATCACTCACGCAACACAGACAATAAGCAAACCATGAACATATTGCAACACCCTACAGCGGGAATCCCTCATGCTTGCGCGACACGGAGAGCACCATAGGACAGCAACATAACCACAAGCAAATTAAACCAATCATAGCAATTCACCAATTATCGGAAGGACAACAAAAATCTACTCAGATATCATAAGATGACAACACATCATTGGATAATAATATGAAGCATAAAGCACCATGTTCAAGTAGAGGGTACAGAGGGTTGCGGGAGAGTGGACCGTTGTAGATAGATGGGGGAAGGTGATGGAGATGTTGGCGAAGATGATGGAGGTGTTGGTGTAGATCGCGGTGATGATAATGGCCCCCGGCGGCGTTCCGGTGCCACCGGAAGCGAGGGGGAGAGAGCCCCCCCTGCCTCGTGGCCCCCTCGGGCACCGTCTCGCATTGATTCTTCTTCCCAAATATCACAAATATTCCAAAAATATTATCCGTCCATTTTTATCCCGTTTGGACTCCATTTGGTATGGGTTTTCTGCGAAACATAAAACATGCAACAAACAGGAACTGGCAATGGGCACTGGATCAATATGTTTGTCCCAAAAATAATATAAAAAGTTGCCAAAGGTATATGAAAGTTGTAGACTATTGGCATAAAACAATCAAAAATTATAGATCCGACAGAGACGTATCATTGACCTTCATGATACCAGCGGGAATATGGTACTTGCGGAAATGGTCCTTGAAATTAGTCCAAGTGATTTCTTCGCCCGCAGGCCACATAGCTTTTGCATTATCCCACCATATAGCAGCAGCTCCTTCAAGATAGTGTGTAGCGAACGGAACCTTGTCGCCTTCTTCAGTACGAGCAATCTCAAGCTTCTTCTCAATAGTTCGCAACCAATAATCGGCTTCCAAAGGGTCAACCACTTGACTAAAACTGGGAGGCTTAGTCCTTTGAAAATCTGACAGCTTTGAGATGACCATTCTGATTTCCATTCTGCCCAACCATAGCTTGTACACTTTTTAACAGCTCAAGCATATCGTTGTTCCTTCTTTCTGTTGGAAATATGCCCTAGAGGCAATAATAAAATGGTTATTATTGTATTTCCTTGTTCATGATAATTGTCTATTGTTGATGCTATAATTGTATTAACTTGAAACCATAATACATGTGTGAATACATAGACGACAACATGTCCCTAGTAAGCCTCTAGTTGACTAGCTCGTTGATCAATAGATGGTTATGGTTTCTTGACCATGGACATTGGATGTCATTGATAACGGGATCGCATCATTAGGAGAATGATGTGATGGACAAGACCCAATCCTAAGCATAGCACAAGATCGTAGTTTGTTTGCTAAGAGCTTTTCTAATGTCAAGTATCATTTCCTTAGACCATGAGATTGTGCAACTCCGGATACCGTAGGAATGCTTTGGGTGCACCAAACGTCACAACATAATCGGGTGGCTATAAAGGTGCACTACGGGTATCTCCGAAAGTGTCTGCATTGGGTTGGCACGAATCGAGATCGATTTGTCACTCCGTATGACGGAGAGGTATCTCTGGGCCCACTCGGTAATGCATCATCATAATGAGCTCAATGTGACTAAGTAGTTAGTCACGGGATCCTGCATTATGGAACGAGTAAAGTGACTTGCTGGTAACGAGATTGAACGAGGTATTGGGATACCGACGATCGAATCTCGGGCAAGTAACATACCGATTGACAAAGGGAATTGCATACGGGATTGCTTGAATCCTTGACATCATGGTTCATCCGATGAGATCATCATGGAACATGTGGGAGCCAACATGGGTATCCAGATCCCGCTGTTGGTTATTGACCGGAGAACGTCTCGGTCATGTCTGCATGGTTCCCGAACCCGGAGGGTCTACACACTTAAGGTTCGGTGACGCTAGAGTTGTTATGGGAAATAGTATGTGGTTACCGAAGGTTCTTCGGAGTCTCAGATGAGATCCCGTACATGACGAGGATCTCCGGAATGGTCCGGAGGTGAAGATCAGTATATTGGACGAAGGGCATTGGAGTCCGGAATTGTTCCGGGGGTACCAGGTGATGACCAGCGTGTCCAAAAGGGGTTTTGGAGGCCCGGACAAGCTTTGTGGGGGCCTTATGGGCCAAGGGGAGAGGGCACATCAGCCCACTAAGGGGCTGAGCGCCCCTCCCACCCCATCTCACGTAACCAGGAGCGCACAAAGGAACTGGCTGAGAGAAGCTTTTTCCCCTAGGGTGTGCGGCGCTAGGGTTCCACCTTTTCCTCCGGCGATCTACCGCCGGAGTCCACGTAAAACCTGCCTGATGGCCGGTGCGCCGGCCAAGGGGAGTCTACCTACACCTGCTGGAAGTTCTCCGGCAGTTTGCATGGATAAACCACCGCCAAATCGGGCGGCGACTGAAGACGAGGAGAGGAGAAGGAGGGGTCACGTTCGGAGGATCTACCTGGTAGCGGGGACGCGGATCTGACTGGGGCGGAAGAAGGAGAGGATATTGAGAGGGAGGAGGAAGAGCAGAACTTGGATGGAGATGAGGAAGATGGTGGGTACGACGGGGCTGATGAAGATCTGGAGGACCAGTTTGCGGGGATGAATCTACACGGGAAGGAGATGGAAGATCTTGATTTTTCTGGTGAAGTGGATGATCTCATCAGAGAGGTGCGCTGGTTGGGGATATTTAGGGTTCGTACAACACGTCCTTTTGGGCACTCGGCGCTGCTAAACCAAATGCGTAATGCTTGGGCCGCTGCGAAAGGTGTCACTTTCAATATCAAAGGACCCAACTTGTTCCTGGTCCAGTGTCATTGCCTTGGTGATTGGAAGAGGATCATGGACGGAGGGCCTTGGTTGTTCCGCAAGGCGCCGGTAGTTATTCAAGAGTACGACGGTTTCTCCGATGTATCTCAGTACAAACTAAATAAGATCCCGGTGTGGGCTAGAATGAAAGGCTTGCCGCCGGGTCTGACAGCAAAGAAGGCCCTAGCAGAGAAGGTTGCAGCCAAGGTAGGAGGGCCACCCTTTACAGTTATGGTGAATGAGGGAGTAATAAACCCTAATAATTCTTTAAGGGCGAGGGTGTATCTGGATGTCAATGAGCCCCTTGTTCGTTTTGTGCCAATAACTCTGAGGGAGAGCACGAGATATCCAGTGGCATATGAAAAACTCCCTGATTTCTGCTATCGTTGTGGCCTGATGGGGCATATAGCAGAAGAGTGCGGGGATGGTGTGCATGATCCCAGGACATATGAATGGGGCGACTGGGTGCTTTGGGCTCCGGAGCCAAACCCTGGAGCTCAACCGGACCGGGATGGGGGAGGAAGAGGCTCTGCCAGAGGGAGAGCAGGTGGAAGGGGAGAGAGAGGAGGGAGACAGGGAAGAGGTGGAGCGGGAGGAAGAAACAACACAGGAAGAGGCTATGAGGAGGGAGAGAACGCAAATTATCACATGGAAAACTTGGGTGCCGGAGGGAGGAACATTCGCAAGAGGCTGGTTTCGTCCGACGGAACGATGAATGTTAGGGGACAACCAGTCCCTAATCTAGCAGGCAAGGTGGCGGATACAGTTCTCATGTTGGAGGGGGGCTCAACTTCAACAGGCAATGATGGCAGTCAGAAAACTCCGGGCAAGGTGCCGATAGTGAAGAGAAGAAAGCAGGGGGATACAGGAGATGCTCAACGCAACGAGCTAATGTCGGAGGCGGCCTCCCTCGAGGAGGGCCGCCGAAACCAATTAGTATTTTGTGCTGGAACTGCCGCGGTTTGGGCAACCCCGCGACAGTTCGTGAAGTCCGTGTTCTCACGGCTAAATTTGCCCCGGTCGTGCTATGTCTAGTAGAAACTCAATTTCCGAGTGCACGTGTTGAGATTTTAGCTCAATCATTTGGTTTTGATAGATCTTTTGCAGTTAGTAGCTCGGGGCGGAGTGGTGGTCTTGTAATTTTCTGGAATGATGCAATAAAATTAGAAGTTATGGGCTACTCGAAGTATCATATAGACACTAACATATCAGATCTTGGACCCTCTCCATGGAGGTTAACGTGCGTGTATGGAGAAGCACAGGTGTCGGAAAGGTACAAAACATGGGAGACTCTCTGTACCATGTTAGCAGCTTTACCGCTGCCTTGGGTAGCGCTTGGTGATTTCAATGAAGTTCTTACACAGGCAGAACATGAAGGAGTAAATCTGAGAGGACAAGGCCAGATGGATGGATTTAGGGACGCCCTAGATATTTGTGGTCTGCTGGATTTGGGTCATAAAGGGCGATGGTGGACTTTTGAGAAAAGAGTTGCGGGAGGGACTTATACAAGGGTCCGGCTTGACCGGGCAGTCGCAGATGCAGCATGGAGCGCCTCCTTTCCTTTTGCTGAAGTCAGGAATGAGATGGCTGCATGTTCAGATCACGGGCCTATCGTGCTTAAATTGTCAGAGGAGGAGGATAACAGGAAGAAGGCGACGATTTTCAAGTATGAAGTTATGTGGGAAAGACACCCAGAGCTATACCCCTTTATAGAAACAACGTGGAAAGGAAAGCCGGAGGGTTTTCGGCAGTTGAAGTCAGGGACAAGTTGGCTGATCTAAGCGAGAACTTACACAGTTGGGACAGGCACACGTTCGGGAATGTTAAGCGTGAGATCAAACAACTCACGAGAGAACTTGAAACGCTAAAAAACGTCCCAGGACGGTCTGAACCAAGTCACCTTGAAATCAAGGTAGCTGATAGGCTTGTCGAGCTATACCACAGGGAAGAGATTCTAAGCAGACAGCGCTCGCGAGTTGACTGGCTTACTTACGGAGATAGCAACACAAAATATTTCCAACAAAGGGCTTCTATGAGGAGGAGAAAGAACAAAATCTCATTGCTGACAAGGCCGTATGGACAGCTTACGGAAGATGTGGAGGAGCTGGAAGTGTTGACAACCGAGTTTTACAAGGAACTATATACTTCTGAGGGGTGTAACAATATGCAAGAAGTTTTGGACTCGGTTCCGGTGAAGGTCACAAATGATATGCGGGCACATTTGGATGCGGTGTATACAGAAAAGGAGGTTTAAAAATCTCTATACCAAATGTTTCCTACGAAAGCGCCAGGTCCGGACGGTTTCCCGGCGCATTTTTTTCAAAAACATTGGTGTGTTTGTGGGGAAGAAGTTACTAGGGCCGTCCTGGCGATCGTGGAAGGGAAGGAGAGTGCGGAAGGCATCAATCAAACTTATCTGGTCTTGATACCGAAGGTAAAAAACCCTTCCCTCTTGTAGTTTCGACCGATAAGTTTATATAATGTACTTTATAAGATAGCTTCCAAAGTTATCGCCAATTGGCTGAAGTCAGTGCTCCCAGAGATAATCTCAGCAGAACAGTCGGCCTTTGTGCCAGGCCGCTTGATCACAGATAATATTATTGTAGCCTATGAGTGTCTGCATTTTATGAAGCGTAACAAAGCAATCAAACACAGACATTGCGCTCTGAAATTGGATATGATGAAAGCATATGATAGATTGGAATGGGATTATTTAAGAGCAATAATGATGAAACTGGGCTTCTCTCAGAGATGGGTTGATATTGTCATGAACATGGTAACTTCAGTTTCATATTCGGTCTTATTCAATGGAAAGAAGTTGGAAGAGTTCAGACCTAGCAGAGGTATTCGTCAGGGAGATCCTATATCCCCTTACCTGTTCTTATTGGCAGCGGAGGGCCTTTCAGGCCTATTGAAAAATTTAAGTCAGTCATCTCAACTGGGTGGGATACAAGTGGAACCCTCGGCACCACCTGTTAATCACTTATTGTTCGCGGATGATAGCCTGCTGTTCTTTAAAGCAACTGGAGGAGGGGCAAACGAGGTGTCAAACCTGTTGGAGAACTATTGCCAGGCTTCAGGTCAGAGAATTAACACATCAAAGTCTTCTATCTTTTTCAGCAAGGGATGCCCAACCACTATAAAAGATGAGATCAAAAACATCCTTAATGTTCCTAATGAATCTTTGAATGAAAAGTATCTAGGGATGCCTTCTGATATAGGTACATCAAAGAACGGGGCTTTTAAGTACCTGAAAGATAGACTATGGAGTAAGGTGAAGGGCTGGATGGAAAAGTGCTTATCATCTCAAGGAAAGGAAGTTTTGGTGAAATCAATGGCACAAGCAGTGCCAGTTTTCTCAATGTCATGCTTCAAATTACCAAGGGGGCTTTGCGAACATTTAAATAAATTGATAAGATAGTTTTGGTGGGGCAGCAAAGAGGGCAAAAGGAAACCAGCTTGGGTTTCATGGAAGGCTATGACTCAGCCAAAATTTATGGGAGGGCTAGGGTTTCGTGATTTTGAGCTTTTCAACCTAGCTCTCCTGGCAAGACAGTCCTGGAGACTTCTGCAGCAACCAGAGTCTTTGTGCACGAGAATTTTGAAGGCAGTGTACTACCCTCATAATACAATCCTAGATGCTGAGCTAGGCACCCACTACAAAAAACCTGTTAATCCGTGACGGATTTCCGATGACAATATCGAAAACTGTCATGGACGGCCTGGTACAGCCCCCGCAAGCCCACTGAAAGCCCGCTAAAGCCCGCCTAACCGTTCCTGTATAAAATGAGAACCCTAAATGCTCCTCCTCGGCCCCTTCTCTCTCCCTCCGCAGCCCCCTCCCTCATCTTCCACAGCACGCCGCCACCCACCACCTCTTGGCGTCCCTCCTCCACCTAGCTCGTCGCTGGCTCTAGCCGCCCTCCCCCTCACCTTGCAGCTCCGGCAACTACCAGATCCGCCGCATCCCGCACCCATCCATCCCTCTCGCAACACATCTCTCTCTCCCCCTGGTGCAACCTTGATCACGAGACCAACGCCCAACGATTCCGACGACGTCCGCCACCACGAGTTGTTCTCCGACCCCTTCGTCCTCAAGTCCGGCTGGATCCGTCGCTCCCTGTCTCCGGCGCTCGCCCGCAACCCCTAGCCATGGCTAGGGTTTCGGCTGCGGCATCATATCCAACGCTGCACATCTCCGGCGGCTCCTTTCCATCCACACAGCGCCTCTCCAGCAGCTCCTCTCTGTCCATGGCGCCCCCTTGGAAATCACCTTGCGGGCTGCGCGGTGCTGTCGCCGTCATGGATGGGCACGCATGACAGATTTTGGCTGATCTGTGACAGCTAAGGACCGTCACGTATTAACAGATTTCTTGTAGTGCGCAACCGACCATCGCAGGTATGGCGGGCGATTTTGGAGGGGAGAGATGTCCTTAAGCAGGGGATCATCAGGAGAATCGGAGATGGTACAACAATCAGAATTTGGGCGGATAACTGGATACCAAGGATCGCTTCTATGAGACCGTTTGCTTGTCTGTCAGCCAACCTTCCTATTTTTGTAAGTGAGTTGATTGATGCACATAACGCAGCATGGAATAGAGATGCTTTGGATGCAAACTTTATCGTGGCGGACACACTGGCAATCTTATCTATTCCGGTTGGCACCAGGCAGTTGGATGACCACTGGGCATGGAACTTTGAAAGAAACGGTCTATTTTCGGTAAGATCTGCATACCGAATGCTCGTTGACACCAAACGTAGAAGGGAGGATTGGTTAGAAGGAAGATCGGGATCTTCTGATATTGAAGCGGAAGGAAAATCGTGGGAGACTTTGTGGTCTGTTCAAGTTCCGGGAAAAATTCGACATTTTATGTGGAGGTTGTCCAAGATATCGATTCCAACAGAGGACGTGAGGCACGCTAGAAGAATGGCGGATGATGACAAGTGCCAGCTTTGCGGGATGAGAGATTCATGGCGACACTCCCTGGTTGAATGTTCAGTTGCAAGGTGTGTTTGGGCATTGGTAGATGAAAACATACTTGACTTCTTACAGTCGACGGAGGAGCCAAATGCACGGGTGTGGCTTTTCTCAGCTTTCGAACATCTACCCCAAGATAGTTTGGTGACAATGATGGTGACCATGTGGGCAATATGGTGGGCACGGCGTAGGGCTATCCATGAGGGAGACTTGCAAAGCCCACACGCGACTCATTCATTTGTCAAGAGCTTTATCGCGGAACTGGCAACCATCAGGGCTGGGACGCCGACACCATATGGTGAACAACAAACAGGTGCGAGACCGGCTGCTGGGCAAGGATGGAAGGTGCCTGAAGTTGGAACTGTTAAAATTCAAGTAGATGGGGGAGTCTCAAGAAACGGGAGAAGAGGGGCAGCTGCTACCATCGGAAGTAACCATGAGGGACTTTTTCTCGGATCTTCATCAATGGTCTTTGATGAAATAAATGATCCTCCAATGTTGGAGGCTTTGGCTTGCCGAGAAGCTCTTGCTCTAGCTTAGGATCTTTATGCAGACCATATCGTTGTTGCGTGTGACTGCAAGACAGTTGTGGAGGAAATCAAAATGGGGTCAGAAGGAAGATACAGCAACATTATCAAGGAGATCCAAGCCCAATCAAGACTTTTTGATCGATGTGACTTCATCTTTGAAGGTCGAAAAGGAAATATTGATGCTCACAATTTAGCAAAGTTTTCTAGTTCTTTAGTCCAAGGGCGCCACGTGTGGCTGGGGGTACCCCATGATCCCTTTGTTATCCCTGTAAACCGAAACAATAATCAATAAAATCGGGTTTACCACTCAAAAAAAATCTCACGTAACCAAGAGATGTGGGGGCGCCACCCCTAGGGCAGCCGCACCTCCCGGCTTGGGGGGCAAGTTTCCTAGGGGGTGGGGGCACCAAAACCCATCTAGGGTTTCCCCTATGGCCGCCGCCCCTCCCCTAGGGAACCCTAGGGCGCCTCCCCCTCCTCCCTTCCCCCGATATATAGTGAGGGAGAGAGAGGGCAGCCGCACCCGTCCCCTGGCGCAGCCCTCTCCCTCCTCCAACACCTCCTCCTCCTCCGTAGTGCTTGGCGAAGCCCTGCCAGAGAACCACGAGCTCCATCACCACCATGCCGTCATGTTGTCGGAGTTCTCCCTCAATTTCTCCTCTCCCCTTGCTGGATCAAGAAGGAGGAGACGTCCCCGGGCTGTACGTGTATTGAACGCGGAGGCACCGTTGTTCGGTGCTTAGATTGGAATCAACCGCGATCTGAATTGCTACGAGTACGACTCCTTCATCCGCGTTCTTGTAACGCTTCCGCTTAGCGATCTTCAAAGGTATGAAGATGCTCATCCTCTCCCTCTCTTGTTGCTAGAATCTCCATAGATTGATCTTGGTGTTGCATAGAAAATTTTGAATTTCGCCACGCTCCCCAACAAAGTGGCATCATGAGCTAGGTCTATTGCGTAGATTCTATGCACGAGTAGAACACAAATTGTTGTGGGTCGATTTTGTCAATTTACTTGCCGTTACTAGTCTTATCTTGATTCGGGCGGCATCGTGGGATGAAGCGCCCGGACCGACCTTACACGACGCTATGCGTGAGACAGTTCCACCGATCGACATGCACTTGTTGCATAAGGTAGCTAGCGGGTGCCGCCTCTCCCACTTTAGTCGGATCGGATTCGATGAAAAGGGTCCTTATGAAGGGTAAATAGCAATTGGCATATCACATTGTGGTTTTGGCGTAGGTAAGAAACGTTCTTGCTAGAAACCTATAGCAGCCATCAGAAAACTTGCAACAACAATTAGAGGACGCCTAACTTGTTTTTGCAGCATATGCCGTGGTGATGTGATATGGCCAAAAAGGATGTGATGAATGAAATATATGTGATGTATGAGATTGATCATATTCTTGTAATAGGAATCACGACTTGCATGTCGATGAGTATGACAACCGGCAGGAGCCATATGAGTTGTCTTTATTTATTGTATGACATGCGTGTCAGTGAATAACGCCATGTAATTACTTTACTTTATTGCTAAAACGTTAGCCATAGTAGTAGAAGTAATAGTTGGCGAGACAACTTCATGAAGACACGATGATGGAGATCATGATGATGGAGATCATGATGATGGAGATCATGGTGTCATTCCGGTGACGATGATGATCATGGAGCCCTGAAGATGGAGATCAAAAGGAGCAAAATGATAATGGCCATATCATGTCACTATTTGATTGCATGTGATGTTTATCATGTCTATGCATCTTATTTGCTTAGAACGACGGTAGTAAATAAGATGATCCTCATAATAATTTCAAGAAATTGTTCCCCTTAACTGTGCACCGCTATGCGAAAGTTCGTTGTTTCAAGCACCACGTGATGATCGGGTGTGATAGATTCTAACATTCACATACAACGGGTATAAGCCAGATTTACACACGCAAAACACTTAGGTTGACTTGACGAGCCTAGCATGCATGCACATGGCCTCGGAACACAAGAGACCGAAAAGGTCGAACATGAGTCGATAGTGGATCAGTGTAACATCCCAAATTTTCAATTTGGAATGTTATACATTAGGTCATCATGAATATCATATTTTCTAGCATTTTTCAGATCCTAGAAAAATTAAAGCAACTCAAGGACCCTCGGTGAGAGTTGGAAGTTTCATTATTTTCATATTTGGGATTTCTCAAATTTTGAAAATAGGATCATTTGGATTTATTTAAATTATCTTCATAAAGTTTTTCCTATAAAAATTTTAAGAGAGGTAATAATATGACTTTCCCAACATTTAGGAAAAAAAGAAGATTTTATAAATAAATCAAATTTGGTTTTGGAAGATTTATTTTGCTTAGGCAAAAATGAGCATTTAAAAAAAAATATGCATGTTTGCCGTTTTTAAAGTTCATTTTGTTCGACTCATTTTTAGGGAGTCGGGGAAAATTATTTTATTAAAATTAGAGTTCATTTGGTATTTTTTTTAATTCGTTTTGGTTTAAATTTAAAAAAATACAAAGGGCCAAGGCCCGGCCCGGCCCAACCTACCACCTCCTCCCTCCTCTCCTCACAGCGCCGCCGCCCATTGAGTCCCCGCCGCCGCCCGCCCCCTCCCACAAGGCGCAACCTCCCTCCCATAACACGCCACCAGCCCCCTCTCACCTGGCCTCCCCAAGCCGAGTCCGCCCGGGCCAGAGCCGCCCGCCGCCGTTCACGGGAACCCCGCCGCCCCGCCGCCCTCCCGAACCCCGCGGACCCTTGCCGCCCCCAGGCCATGGGCGTGAGATCACAGGTAGCCGCCGCCCCGATCCGGTTTTCCCTAAAAAAAAACCGATCCGGTTTTTTTTTTTAAAAAAAAAGATGTTCGGTTTTTCTATAAAAAAAACCTAGATTGGTTTTATTTTATTCGGTTTTCTTAATTAACGAACGTTCACCGAACCGTTCGTTACAATGAACGTGTTCGTTGGATCAGTTCTGTTAACGAACGTCCGTTATTTAAACCGTTTGCTGCTTTCTTTTAATCGATTTAATCCGTTATTTTTTACGATTTGATTTCCGATCCGATTTCAAATCATTTTTATTTCTTGCTTTCGTTTATCGAGAATCGGGTGATTCAAGCGCACCGGAGTTTCGTTACGAAACCGCCGTTCGACTACCTCCTACTTACATGAGTTTTGCTACCGTGAAATTTTGACCTAGTTTCATATTGCTAAACCGAGGCGTTCTCTCTCGAGTTTCGACACTTTCGATGCTTTATTTGATTCGATTCTTGTGCAACCAGGGTTCTTAAGTTGAACTCTCTGGTTAGATCTTTTTATTCGAGATTTCCCGTGCATTAGATGAAGTACTTATTGTATGCTTGTTGTTTGTCTCGTTAGATCACCCGTGAGTGCTACCGCTTGTTACCTTGAATCTCTAGGTCTCATGGATCATCAAGCAAGGCAAGTAACACTTGATCATACCTTTTCTACTACCCAGTTTTTTATGCATTAGATCAAACCCTCAAACACTTGCATGTTTAGGATCTAATTAAATTGTGGGTTTGGGAAGTAGATTGAGGTAGTAATTTATTACTGCTTTACTTATGAAACCTTTGGGAGTTACTTCTACGTTTGCTTATTATGCCATGCTATGCTAGTAGGCGTGGATTGGGTGAGTGATATCCATGATGAGATGTGAGATTGTTAATTAATGGTTTATCTAAGGTGGCAACTTAAACACACATCCGGGTGGATTGAGGCACCTGTTTTCAAGGGTGACTTGCCTGTTTTTTTTTTTGGGACCGCCACCCAGGGCTCTAAGGGATCATAAGATTATTCAAGCCGGAAACTTCCGTGTGCAGCCACAAGCCAATTATGGGCTCGCGTAGTTGACTAAGTTGTCTTGAACTCTTACGGGTAGGCTAGCTGATGTAGGGGATGTAGGTTGGTACGGTCTACCCACATGTAAGGTGCTAGCTTCACGAAAGACTATGTCTCGGTCATCCGTTTCTCAAACACCATGCGGTCACGAGAACCAAGTGGAGGCGATGAGTCTTGTGGGGAAAAGTGCATAAACCTCTGGCAGAGTGTATAAAACTAATCATGATTAGCCGTGTCCTGGTTATGGACGTTACGAGTATCTAGTACTTGAATATCATGTGAATCTCAACATGTTACTTCTAATAAAAGTTATTGGGTTTTAATGAGTACTTTTAATTGGGATTGAGGATCTTTGTCAACCATTCTCAATGTTTAACAACCACCATGATAGTTAAACAAAATTATTCCTTTGATGTAGGGAAAAACTAGCTTTATGCAAAAATGTAATCAGTAGAGCCTTACCACCAGCCAAATATGCATGTAGTATAGGCTTATTGCCATTGCTCTCTCTATGTGTTACATTGCCAAAGATATTCCATGTCTTGACCCGTTTGGGCTGCAACTTTCATGTTGCTGAACTTTTCAGGCCAGCAGTAAGGTGTTTAGAGTCGTGGTTCTATACTCGATGATGCCGATGGAGTTGATGGACTCACTTATCTTCCAAGTCTTCCGCTGTTATCGTTATTAGATGGCCTTAAGCCATATTTATTGTAATAGTCCTCTGCGGACAAACGATGTAATAAGTGTGTGATTGCTACTACGCTATAAATCCTTCAAATCTTGTGTGGTGTCGGCATTACTGATCCAGGGATGACACCTGAGCACGAGACTTGATCCTTTTGGGTCCTGGTCGCCATAACACGATCAACATGAAGATGTTCACCGATGATGACTAGTCCGTCTCACGTGATGATCGGACACGGCCTAGTTGACTCGGATCATGTATCACTTAGATGACTAGAGGGATGTCTATCTGAGTGGGAGTTCATAAGATGAACTTAATTATCCTGAACATAGTCAAAAAGGTTTTTGCAAATTATGTCTTAGCTCGCGCTTTAGTTCTGCTATTTTAGATATGTTCCTAGAGAAAATTTAGTTGAAAGTTGATAGTAGCAATTATGCGGACTGGGTCCGTAATCTGAGGATTGTCCTCATTGTTGCGCAGAAGGCTTGTGTCCTTAATGCACCGCTCGGTATGCTGAACCTCGAACATCGTCTGTGGATGTTGCGAACATCTGACATACACGTTTTGATAACTACGTGATAGTTCAGTAATGTTAAACGGTTTAGAATTGAGGCAATCAAGACGATTTCAAACGTCATGAACATATGAGATGTTTCGAGGGATGAAATTGGGATTTCAGGCTCGTGCCCACGTCAAGAGGTATGAGACCTCCGACGAGTTTCTTAGCCTACAAACTAAGAGAGAAAAGCTCAATCGTTGAACTTGTACTCAGATTGTCTGGGTACAACAATCACTTGAATCGAGTGGGAGTTAATCTTCCAGATGAGATAGTGATGTTTCTCCAAAGTCATTGCCACCAAGCTATTAGAGCTTCGTGATGAACTATAACATATCAGGGATAGATATGATGATCCTTGAAATATCCGCGATGTTTGACACCGCGAAAGTAGAAATCAAGAAGGAGCATCAATTGTTGATGATTAGTGAAACCACTAGTTTCAAGAAGGACAAGGGAAAGAAGGGATTCTTCATGAAACGGCAAATCAGCTGCTGCTCTAGTGAAGAAACCCAAGGTTGAACCCAAACCCGAGACTAAGTGCTTCTGTAATAAGGGGAACGGTCACTGGAGTAGAATTACCCTAGATACTTGGTAGATAAGAAGGCAGGCAAGGTCGACAGAAGTATATTGGATATACATTATATTAATGTGTACTCTACTAGTACTCCTAGTAGAACCATGGTAATAGATACCGGTTCGGTTGCTAAGTGTTAGTAACTCGAAATAAAAGGCTACGGAATAAACGGAGACTAGCGAAAGGCGAGGTGACGATATGTGTTGGAAGTATTTCCAAGGTTGATGTGATCAAACATCGCACGCTCCCTCTACCATCGGGATCGGTGTTAAACCTAAATAATTGTTATTTGGTGTTTGCGTTGAGCATAGACATGATTGGATTATGTTTATCGCAATACGGTTATTCATTTAAGGAGAATAATGCTTACTCTATTTATTTGAATAATACCTTCAATGGTCTTGCACCTAAAATGAATGGTTCATTGAATCTCGATCGTAGTGATACACATGTTCATGCCAAAAGATATAAGATAGTAATGATAGTACCACATACTTGTGGCAATCGCCATTTGAGTCATATTGGTATAAACGCATGAAGAAGCTCCATATTGATGGATCTTTGGACTCACTCGCTTTTGAAAAGATTGAGACATGCTAACCATGTCTATTGGTAGATATGTATGAAGAAACTCCATACAGATGGATCGCTTGGACTCACTTGATTTTGAATCACTTGAGACATGCAAATCATACCACATGGGCAAGATGACCGAAAGGCCTCGCTTTTCAAGAAGATGGAACAAGAAAGCAACTTGTTGGAAGTAATACATTTTGATGCGTGCGGTCCAATGAGTGCTGAGGCACGCAGTGGATATCGTTATGTTCTTACTTCACAGATGATGTGAGTAGATGCTAAGTATATTTACTTGATGAAACGCAAGTCTGAATTATTGAAAGGTTCAAGTAATTTCAGAGTGAAGTTAAAGATCATCGTGACAAGAGGATAAAATGTCTATGATATGATCATAGAAATGAATATCTGAATTACGTTTTTGGTACACAACTAAGACATTGTGGAAATTGTTTCACAACTAATGTCACTGAACACCATAGTGTGATGGTGTGTCCGAACATCATAGCTGCACCCTATTGGATGTGGTCCAAACCATGATGTCTCTTATCGAATTACCACTATCGTTTATGGCTTAGGAATTAGAGACAACTGCATTCACTTTAAATAGGGCACCACGTAATTCCATTGAGACGACACCGTATGAACTATGGTTTAGAGAAACCTAAGTTGTCGTTTCTTAAAAGTTTGGGGCTGCGATGCTTATGTGAAAAAGTTTCAGGCTGATAAGCTCGAACCCAAAGCGAATAAATGCATCTTCATAGAATACCCAAAACAGTTGGGTATACCTCCTGTTTCAGATCCTGAAGCAAAAAGGATTGTTTCTAGAAACGGGTCCTTTCTCGAGAAAAAGTTTCTCTCGAAAGAGTGGGAGGATGGTGGAGACTTGATGAGGTTATTGAACCGTCACTTAAACTAGTGTGTAGCAGGGCACAGGAAGTTGTTCCTGTGGCACCTACACCAATTGAAGTGGAAGCTTATGATAGTGATCATGAAACTTCGGATCAAGTCACTACCAAACCTCAGAGGGTCGACAAGGATGCGTACTACTTCAGAGTGGTACGTAATCCTGTCTTGGAAGTCATGTTGCTAGACAACAATGAACCTACGAGCTATGGAGAAGCGATGGTGGGCCCGGATTCCGACGAATGGCTCGAGGCCATCCGAGAGAGGATCCATGTATGAAAACAAAGCATAGACTTTGGAAGAACCACTCGATGGTCGTAAGGCTGTTGAGTAAAGATGGATTTTTTAAAAAGGAAGACAGACAATGATGGTAAGTGTCACCATTAAGAAAGCTCGACTTGTCACTAAGATGTTTTCCGACAAGTTCAAGGAGTTGACTACGATGAGACTTTCTCACTCGTAGCGATGCTAAGAGTTCATTGGAATTATATTAGCAGCTACTGCACTATTTATGAAATTTTGCAGATAGGATGTCAAAACATTTTTTTCCTCGATGATTTTCTTGAGGAAAGGTTGTATGTGATACAACCAGAAGGTTTTGTCAATCCTGAAAGATGCAAACAAGTGTGCAAAGCTTCAGTAATCCTTCTAAGGACTAGAGTAAGCATCTCGGAGATGGAATATACGCTTTGATGCGATGATCAAAGATTTTGGGTTTATACAATGTTTATGAGAAACTTGTATTTCCAAAGAAGTGAGTGGGAGCACTATAGAATTTCTGATAAGTATATGTTGTTAACATATTGTTGGTTAGAAATGCTGTAGAATTTCTGGAAAGCATATAGGGTTATTTGAAAGGTGTTTTTCAATGGAAAACCTGGATTAAGCTACTTGAACATTAAGCATCAAGATCTATAAGGATAGATCAAAAACGCTTAATAGTACTTTCAAATGAATACATACCGTGACAAGATTTTGAAGGAGTTCAAATAGATCAGCAAAGAAGGAGTTCTTGGCTATGTTACAAGGTGTGATTATTGAGTAAGACTCAAAACATGACCGCGGCAGAAGAGAGATAAAGGACGAAGGTTGTCCCCTATGCTTTAGACGTAGGCTCTACAAAGATGCTATGCTGTGTACCGCCAAGTGGGCCTTGCCATGAGTCACTATAGGTACAAAACTGATCCAGGAATGGATCACATGACAGCGGTCGAACTTATCCTTAGTAACTAGTGGACTAAGGAATTTTCTCGATTATGGAGGTGGTAAAGGAGTTCGTCGTAAAGGGTTACGTCGATGCAAACTTTGACACTAATCCAGATGACTATGAGTAGTAAACCAGATTCGTATACTAGAGCAGTTATTTGGAATAGCTCCAAGTAGCACGTGTGTCGGTGTCAAAACTGGCGGATCTCGGGTAGGGGGTCCCGAACTGTGCGTCTAGGCGGATGGTAACAGGAGACAAGGGACACGATGTTTTTACCCAGGTTCGGGCCCTCTCGATGGAGGTAAAACCCTACTCCCGCTTGATTAATATTGATGATATGGGTAGTACAAGAGTGGATCTACCACGAGATCGTAGAGGCTAAACCCTAGAAGCTAGCCTATGGTATGATTGTTGTTCGCCCCACGGACTAAAACCCTCCGGTTTATATAGACACCGGATAGGGTTAGGGTTACATAGAGTCGGTTACAATAGTAGGAGATCTACATATCCGTGATCGCCAAGCTTGCCTTCCACGCCAAGGAAAGTCCCATCCGGACACGGACGAAGTCTTCAATCTTGTATCTTCATAGTCCAGAGTCCGCCAACGGTGATAGTTCGCTATCCGACACCCCTAATCCAGACTCCTCTCAGAGCCCTCGAACCAGGCTTCAATGACGATGATTCCGCACGCACATTGTCTTCGGCATTGCAAGGCGGGTTCCTCCTCGAATACTTCAAAGAAGATTTTGAACACAAGGATAGTGTTCGCTCGCAAAACAAGTTCCACATACCACCGTGAGAGAGAATAACCATTGCACAGATCTGTCGACGTATTCCGCGGCATGAAATCACACCACGGCCGTGCCTTTATACTTAATCGCTTTTACTGCTCCACCTCAGCGTTAGCGAGGCGGTTTCCTTGGTCCGTCTTATCGAGAGCGGAGATCGTGCCCCTTATTCCGGGATTCCCATCAATACGGACGTGGTAACCCAACAGCGCCATTGATTACGGTGCTTGGGAGATAAGCGAGTTTTACCAGGCTGGTGGGGACGCATAGCTTCATCCGTCCATATATGGGGATAAGGATCCACCTTTTCACCTACGCCTTCTTCCTCCTTTGCTCATCCATTTCCGCGCACTCGAGCTCCAGCGCCCAAGTCCGCACATCCCTCCTCAACCTCCTCCAGCCATGTACGGAGTGGGAGGCAAGTGGATGGTCTCCTCCGCCACGGAGGGACAAGTCAAAAAGCTGCGGAAGGCCGGATACTTGTCCAGCGACATCGCGCACCGGCTCCCCGACGAGGGGCAGCTCATTCCCACCCCAGGCCCCATGAGAGGGTGGTGTTCCTCACCCACTTCCTCCACGGACTAGGTTTTCCACTTCACCCATTTGTCCGGGGCTCATGTTCTACTATAGCCCGGACTTCCATGATCCGCCTCAATTTCATCCTCAACATCTCGGGCGCTCATCGTTGCAGGCGACGCCTTCCTTCGCATCCAGCCCCACTTTGGCTTATGGCTGAAGACCTTCAATGTCAAGTCAAGGTAGTGGGCGGCCGCCAAGCCGGAGTGCGCGGAGGTGCCATGGTTGGCAAGATGGCCAAAGTCCTATGGCTCGAGGGCTCCTTTGTGGAGACCATAAAGGGGTGGCAATCGGGTGGTTCTACATCACCAAGCCGCTGACTCTCAATGGGCGGCGGCCCCAATTCGATCCGCTTCCCCACACGGCTCACATCATGGAAAGAGACGGGCCTGACGTGGGGGTGATTCGGAAGAGCTGTCCGGACTCCAAACTGCGTCCGAACCCTCGTGGACAAGAATCACAGCTTGTCAATGTAGTCCATGTTATGCTCATCCACCGGATCCTCCCATGCCAACAACGGGCCTTCAAATTGTGGGAGTTCGATCCGACAGCACCAAACTTCTGAAAAGGCTCTTCGACACTACGCACGAAGATGCCCGGAAGGTCTTGTTCAAGGCGCCGAGGTTCCCACATCCGCCATCAAGATCGCGGATTCAGCTCGCAGCCGCCAAGCTACCGAGGTAAGCTATTTTTCCCTTAACGGGACTCTTGTTTTTCATAGTTTGACTCTATGTGGGATCTAAACTCCCTTACCTTTTGACAGATCGGCGAACACGTCCGGCAGGTTAACTGTCCGGCTCCCTTGCCGAAGACTCCAGTGGACGCCCGCTGACGGGCTGCTAGCTCCGCACCTCACGTGGTGCCGGAGAAGAAGGCCAAGAAGAAGGCCACGGGACTCAAGGAGCGCCCGACGCCAGTGTTGTCGGACTCGCCGTCCGACAACTCGAGGCGGAATCCTCCCCGAGGACGGGAGGAGGAACAAGAAGCCTCTCCCCGGGGGAAGAGAAGAAAAGGAAGGCCGCCTGATCGGGAGGCCGGAGGGTCCAAGAAAGGAAGGACCTTCCTCCGGACTTCTCCACCAACGCCGACAACGACGAGGAGGAGTGGCCACCAAGGGCCAAGCTCGTGGCGAGATCGTAAGTGTCCGGACTCCGGAATAGCTCATGACTTTTTGTTTGTCGCATAGTGTCTTCTAACGCCGAATATAACCATGTAGCCCGCCTATGACGCAGCTCACCGCTTCGCCGAAGCGGGTTCCTTGGATTCGCCGGATGTGAATAGCACTTCACTTCCGACCGCCTCCTCTCCTCGTGGACGCAGCATTTACACCGCGGTGGAGTCCCAAAAGGCCCAGCCAGAGGAGGTGGTCCCGGAGGCGCCGCAAGGCGACCTCCCGGACTCTGGGCGCAAAGGGGCGAGACCTGTGAGGGCTCTAAGTCCAGCCCTGTTCCGGACTCCGCATCGAACCTTCAGTGGTTCCAAGTCCGCAAGCGCCCCTTCGTGAAGAAGGGCAAGATCATGACGCCGGTGACCTCCGGCCCATCCGGAGGCACCGGATAGCTTGCCGGAGGCGCTTAACGGCGCCTCCATCGACGAGGAGCACCGCCTCGTTATGAGTGTGGTGATCCAGAAGTTCAGTCCGCCAAGAGCGGGCTGGCTGAAGCTCGTACCAGCCTTCTAAAGGCTTTGAGGTAAGTTTAGAACATGTAAAAATATTACCGCATAGACAAGAGCTCGATGCTTAGTTCGGTGTTCGGAAAGAAAAATCGGACCGAGGATCTAAAAGATACACGCAGGAGTCTAACATAAGTATGTCAATATGGGAATTCAGGCTGCTACCGACCTCTCACAGACCGATCATGGACATCAATGCATTGAAGCAGAGCCTCGAGCGGTCCAAGAACGAGCTCGTCCTTGCCAAGAATCAGCTCGAGGACAAGGAAGGTAAGTAATACCTTCTTAAAGTAATACCTTATAGAAAGGATTTGGTTGCAAAAATGACAGGACTAACGTGGGTATTGTAGGGACCACGAACGAGGTGGCGACCCTGAAGGAAGCGGTGTCCATGGCCGAAAGCAAAGCAGCCATGAGCGCACCGAGCGAGAGAAGCAGGAGGCGCGGTGGCGGAGGTGCGGCAAGAGCTCTGTGCTCTCTTGAAAAACACGAGAGTTTGGAGCGTGACTCAAGACTCGAGAGTCCGAGCTCGCCTCGGCTCTTGAGAGTGCCAAAGCCGCTAAGGTCAAGCCCAAAAAGCCCTCCAGGAAATTGAATCATTAAAGAAGATAGCGGTGGGTAAGGCATTCTTTATGCAAAGCAAGCATGTGAAAGTGAATTATCTATTACTTACCCGAATCCGGAGCTCTCCAGGAGCATTCGCAGATCTGCCCCGTAGTGTGTCTGATGCTGCCGCGTTCTACCACACCAAGGAGGGAGCTCGACTAAAAGGTGTTCGGTCTCAGATGTCGAGGCTGGACATCCGGTGTTTCGAGCGACCAAATTGAAGCAATGGTCGAGCTCCACAAGGTCGCTGAACAGGCCATGAAGGGCCTCATATTTCGGCTGTGGCCATTGGAAGCCATGCATGGGAGCTACTTCGGGCTAGTGTGGCGGCTGGTGGACGCCTGTCCATGGATTGAAGTCATCAAGCGCTCCGTCTGCATTGAAGGTGCCCGTCGAGCCCTTGCCCGTGCTAAAGTGCACTAGGGCAAGCTGGATGTTGTGACGCTTGTGATGGACTGGACACCGAAGGGCAAGGAGCATCGCAAGCCCGAAATGTACTATGAGGGCGTCTCAAGGGTGCCCGCTTTATAGCGGTGAATGCTCCAAAGATGTAATTTTTGAATAGACTCGCATTTGTTATCCTGTACGCTGAAAACTTGTTCATATGCGCTAAGCAACGCTTTGTGAATTTAAAATATTACCTTCAGGCGGCCGTTTATCAAATTTGAGAGATGGCAAGTCGTTGGCTTCAGCCCCCATGCCACCAGTTCTGGGGTGTTCGGGATAAACTTGAGCGCTCTTGTTCCCATTCTTGGGTCCTTCGAGGGAGGCGCTCAACGCAACGAACAAGGCAACCGGACTATAGTGCTTGAACACTCTCACTTAGCCATAGAATTCTATAATTTTAAATTTCGATGAAGCCTCTAGTATTCGGAAGACCAAGTTCGGGAGCTATCCACGCCTTGGCTGGACAATGCCGACTCCTCGCTCTAAGCGGCATAAGTCTTTAGGGACCGAAAAAACCTCTCGAACAGTGATCGCTCTCGCCCTATCATGACGGTCAGTTTTAGCTTTCTCCACCGAGGTGCTCAACCCAGCTCAACCGGGCACAATCGCAGTGGTTCTCCAGCGCTACCTTAGCCGATATAATGGAACGTAAGGTACCAAAACATGGGAGCCGGGCAAACCCAACTATTGACCCAAGACATGATTCGAGCCGATGCATATAATGCTATAAGTTTGGGTGCCGCACTTGTGAAAGTGTTCGGACTTATCACACCATATTTTTGGGGTACTTAAGCCCCTGGTGTATTGGCCGTACCAAAGTGTACGGTGCAACGTGTCATGAATGTACATATATATAGATAAAAAAAGGAGTGCAATAATAGGCAAAAGCTATGTATTGTTTATTCAAAAAGGTACTGCATGAAAGCAGAACGATACAAATAGTGTGATAAGCAAGGGATGGGATTATTTGACATGTCCCCCTCCAGGGGTAAGCTGTGGGATGGTATGTAAAACAGGTATAATGCTCGTAGTAGAGACCACCTGGACACTCGACGTAGCTTTCTGCTTCCCTGGCTGTTGCATCGTGAGTTCGGCAATTCTAGAGCCGGACAGGGCTTCTGAAAAACGAAGTCCTGAAAGTAAGAGAAGAGAAGAAAAAAAAGAATGACACAATTGGGAGCCCCTGGTGCAGTTGAGCCGCATTCTGGGCGTGCCGTGGTCGTGCCCCTCCCCTTATGCCCATGGTATCTCCAGAGCGTAGTTATGTACGCGTAGTACTGGCTTCGCAATTTTGCGAGGGCTGGGTTAGCCGGATTGCTACGCTGCGGCCGGGATCGTGCCAGGCGGTCTTGTTGTAGATTACTCCGGGCGCGCTTGACGGTGCCCGGACGTTTAGTAGCCGGACTCGAGAATTGTTGTGAGAGGCTGCTTTGCACCTCCGCCGCGAGGGCCGCCGTATGCTCCTCCGTTCGGAGAGAGCGTTTGGTGTTTCCATTGACCGTGATTACTCCTCGAGGGCCTGGCATCTTGAGCTTGAGGTATGTGTAGTGTGGCACCGCATTGAACTTTGCAAATGTGGTTCGTCCAAGCAATGCGTGATAGCCGCTGCGGAATGGGACTATGTCAAAGATTAACTCTTCGCTTCGGAAGTTATCCGGGGATCAGAAGACCACTTCAAGTGTAACCGAGCTCGCATAATTGGCCTCTACACCGGTATGACGCCTTTAAAGGTCGTCTTTGTGGGTTTAATCCTTGAGGGGTCTATGCCCATTTTGCGACCGTATCCCGATAGAGCAGGTTCAGTTGCTACCGCCATCCATCGGGACTCTAGTGAGGTGAAATCCGTCGATGATTGGGTCAAGAACCAATGCAGTGAATCCGCCGTGGCGGATGCTAGTGGGTGGTCCTTCGATCAAAGGTGATCGGGCAGGAGGACCATGGGTTGAACTTCGGGCATCGGCTCCATCGCATATACGTCCCTTAGTGCATGCTTCCGCTCCCTTTTGGGTATGTGGGTTGCGTATATCATGTTCACCGTCCGCACTTGTGGGGGGAAGCCCTTCTGTCCTCTATTGTTCAGCGGCCGGGGCTCCTCCTCGTCATCGCTATGCAGCCCCTTGTCATTGAGTTCGGCATTTAACTTGCCTGCCTGTTTGAAGACCCAACAATCCCTGTTGGTGTGGTTGGCTGGTTTTTCGGGGGTGCCATGAATTTGGCACGAGCGATCGAGTATTCGGTCCAGATTGAACGGGCCCTAAGTATTTCTTTTGAACGGCTTTTTTCGCTAACCGGGTTTAGAGCCTCTAAATCCGCATTGATCGTCAGATCTTCAAAGATTATCGCCGCACGCGGCGCTTGTGCTTGTTGCGACGCGACCTGCCATTGTTGTCCTTGGTATCCGAACTACCAGGGTTTTTGGTCAAGTTGTTACTACGAGCTAGCCAGCTGTCCTCTCCCGCGCAAAAGCGGGTCATGAGCATTGTGAGGGCTGCCATGGATTTCGGCTTTTCCTGTCCTAGGTGCCGGGCAAGCCACTCGTCACGGATGTTATGTTTGAAGGCTACAAGGGCCTCTGCATCCAGACAATCAACGATTTGATTTTTCTTGGTTAGGAACCGTGTCCAGAATTGTTCCGCCGATTCTTCTGGCTGCTGAATTATGTGGCTGAGGTCATCGGCATCTGGTGGTCGCACATATGTGCCCTGGAAGTTATCAAGGAATGCGGCTTCCAGGTCCTCCCAACAACCAATTGATTCTGCTGGCAAGCTGTTAAGCCAATGCCGAGCTGGTCCTTTAAGCTTGAGTTGGAGGTATTTGATGGCGTGTAGATCATCACCGCGGGCCATGTGGATATGGAGGAGGTAGTCCTCGATCCAAACCACAGGATCTGTTGTGCCATCGTATGATTCTATGTTTACGGGTTTGAAAGCCTCGTGGATTTGATGATCCATCACTTCGTCTGTGAAGCATAGTGGGTGTCTTGGCGCCTCGTATTGAGCTATATCACCACGCAGATCAAATGAGCTTTGTTCATCGTGGTTCGCCCGGCCGGAATTGCTGTATCCGGCGTGACGGTTATCGTCGCGTGTCGTGGGGCGCCCACGCGATCCGTAGATTGATCTTGTTTGCCTTGCCTTGTCCTCCAATATGTCTCGCAGGTCTGGCGCGTTTCCCCGTGCCTTGGTACTTTTCGAGCGACGCCGGGGTGCGGCTTGAATGGAGGGTCTAGAGGCCTCTCTGTCCGCGACCACGGGTGGCCGGTCGGCCGCATCATGCACCGGTGATGTAGGTTTGGGTGTTGCTTCCTCTAATTGGGGTAGCAGCACGTGTTTTGGGTATCTCTTGGAGGGGCGCTCGAGTTCATGCTCTTGGCTGCAAGGACTTGATCCATCCGCCGCCTAGCAAGTCTTGGTCAGCTCTAAGCTGCTGCTGCTTTTTCTTGAGGCTGCTTGTCGTGGCCATAAGCCTGCGTTTGAAACACTCCTGTTCGGCGGGATCCTCAGGCACGACAAATTCGTCGTCGTCGAGGCTTGCCTCATCTTCGGAGGGAGGCATATAATTATCGTCCTCCACCTCCCTGTGTGCCGCTCTATCATGAGGGCTGGCTTCTCCCTCCTCCTGTGTTGAATCCTGCTGGAGGGGGTTGTCTTCGGTGCTGTCTGGGGTGTTATTATCTCCCGTGCCGGAATCACCGTTTTTGCTGTGGCGGGATTTAGAGCGGCGCCGCTGACGCCGGCGCTTGGGCTGTTTCTTGGAGGGGTCATCCTCCGTTGTTCCATCGCCGTTCCCATCTTTTGGGATGTCCACCATGTATATGTCGTATGACGAGGTGGCCTTCCAAAGGCCTCGTAGGGCGCTGGTTCTTGGTCGCCTCAAAGATCTTCGCCCATACCGTCGATGTCTTCGAGTCGAAGTCGAGCATGTCGGTTAAATCATCGACAGTGGCTACAAAGTGGGTGGTGGGTGGGCGTTGAATTTCTTCATCGTCCGCATCCCAACCTTCCTGACAGTAGTCCGGCCAGGGCTCTCCAGATAAAGAGAGAGACTTTAGTGAATTCAGGATGTCGCCAAAGGGCGAGTGCTGAAAGATGTCCGCGGTAGTGAACTCCATAATCGGCGCTCAATTGGATTCAATTGGCGAGGGCGAGGAGGGTTCGGAGTCCGGAGAGGAGTCCGGCACCTTGGAGTCACGGTCTTCGCAAAGGACAGGGATGGAGTTCGGCTCAATCGCCGTAGAGATCGTAGCCCCCGAGGCGGTGTCCAACCACTCATCCTCGATCGGCGGAGTCGGCTCCGAGCTAAGGGTCGGAGCGACGCCGGTGCGACCTCCGTGGCACCGCTCGGGCGGCAGAGCTAGATCATGTCCATCGAGACAGTGCGGCGCACATGGCTGTGGCTCGAATCCGTCGAAGATCAAGTCTCCGTGGATGTCGGCCGTATAGTTCAAACTCCCAAATCTGACCTGATGGCCAGGGGCGTAGCTTTCGATCTGCTCCGGATGGCCAAGTGAATTGGCCCGCAGTGCAAAGCCGCCGAATACGAAGATCTGTCCGGGGAGAAAAGTCTCACCCTAGACCGCGTCGTTGTTGATGATCGAATGAGCCATCGGGCCTAAGGATGATGACACAGAGGAACTCTCAATGAAAGCACCAATGTCGGTGTCAAAACCGGCGGATCTCGGTAGGGGGTCCCAAACTATGCGTTCAGGCGGATGGTAACAGGAGACAAGGGACACGATGTTTTTACCTGTGTTCGGGCCCTCTCGATGGAGGTAAAACCCTACTCCTACTTGATTAACATTGATGATATGGGTAGTACAAGAGTGGATCTACCACGAGATCGTGAGGGCTAAACCCTAGAAGCTAGCCTATGGTATGATTGTTGTTCGTCTCATGGGACTAAAACCCTCCGGTTTATATAGACACCGGATAGGGTTAGCGTTACGTAGTCGGTTACAATGGTAGGAGATCTACTTATCCGTATCGCCAAGCTTGCCTTCCACACCAAGGAAAGTCCCATCCGGACACGGGACGAAGTCTTCAATCTTGTATCTTCATAGTCCAGGAGTCCGGCCAACGGTGATAGTTCGGCTATCCGGACACCCCCTAATCCAGGACTCCCTTAGCGTGGTAGCTGCATCTACAAGATGACATAGAGATTTGTAAAGCACACAGGGATCTGAAAGGTTCAGACCCGTTGACTATAACCTCTCTCACAAGCGAGATATGAACAAACTCCATGGGTGTTGGATTCATTACAATCACATAGTGATGTGAACTAGTTTATTGACTCTAGTGCAAGTGGGATACTGTTGGAAATATGCCCTAGAGGCAATAATAAATTGGTTATTATTGTATTTCCTTGTTCATGATAATTGTCTATTGTTCATCCTATAATTGTATTAACTGGAAACCATAATACATGTGTGAATACATAGACGACAACATGTCCCTAGTAAGCCTCTAGTTGACTAGCTCGTTGATCAATAGATGGTTATGGTTTCCTGACCATGGACATTGGATGTCATTGATAATGGGATCACATCATTAGGAGAATGATGTGATGGACAAGACCCAATCCTAAGCATAGCACAAGATCATGTAGTTCGTTTGCTAAGAGCTTTTCTAATGTCAAGTATCATTTCCTTAGACCATGAGATTGTGCAACTCCCGGATACCGTAGGAATGCTTTGGGTGCACCAAACGTCACAACGTAACTGGGTGGCTATAAAGGTGCACTACGGGTATCTCCGAAAGTGTCTGTTGGGTTGGCACGAATTGAGACTGGGTTTGTCACTCCGTATGACGGAGAGGTATCTCTGGGCCCACTCGGTAATGCATCATCATAATGAGCTCAATGTGACTAAGTAGTTAGTCATGGGATCCTGCATTATGGAACGAGTAAAGTGACTTGCTGGTAACGAGATTGAACGAGGTATTGGGATACCAACGATCGAATCTCGGGCAAGTAACATACCGATTGACAAAGGGAATTGCATACGGGATTGCTTGAATCCTTGACATCGTGGTTCATCCGATGAGATCATCGTGGAACATGTGGGAGCCAACATGGGTATCCAGATCCCGCTATTGGTTATTGACCAGAGAACGCCCTGGTCATGTTCGCATGGTTCCCGAATCCGTAGGGTCTACACACTTAAGGTTCGGTGACGCTTAGAGTTGTTATGGGAAATAGTATGTGGTTACCGGTTGTTGTTGAGTCCCGGATGAGATCCCGGACATGATGAGGAGCTCGGAATGGTCCGGAGGTGAAGATCGGTATATTGGACCGAAGGGTATTGGAGTCCGGAATTGTTCCGGGGTACCGGTGATGACCAGCAGTGTCCGAAAGGGGTTTCAAGGCCCGGCAAGCGTTGGGGGCCTTATGGGCCAAGGGAGAGGGCACATCAGCCCACTAAGGGGCTGAGCGCCCCTCCCACCCCATCTCACGTAACCAGGAGATGTGGGGGCGCCACCCCTAGGGCAGCCGCCCCTCCCGGCTTGGGGGGCAAGTTTCCTAGGGGGTGGGGGCACCAAAACCCATCTTTTGTTTCCCCTATGGCCGCCGCCCCTCCCCTAGGGAACCCTAGGGCGCCTCCCCCTCCTCCCTTCCCCTATATATAGTGAGGGAGAGAGAGGGCAGCCGCACCCTTCCCCTGGCGCAGCCCTCTCCCTCCTCCAACACCTCCTCCTCCTCCGTAGTGCTTGGCGCGGTTCGCCGGAGAACCACGAGCTCCATCACCACCATGCCGTCAGGTTATCGGAGTTCTCCTCAACTTCTCCTCTCCCTTGCTGGATCAAGAAGGAGGAGACGTCCCCGAGCTGTACGTGTGTTGAACGCGGAGGCACCGTTGTTCGGTGCTTAGATCGGAATCAACCGCGATCTGAATCGCTACGAGTACGACTCCTTCATCCGCGTTCTTGTAACGCTTCCGCTTAGCGATCTTCAAAGGTATGAAGATGCTCATCCTCTCCCTCTCTTGTTGCTAAAATCTCCATAGATTGATCTTGGTGTTGCGTAGAAAATTTTGAATTTCTGCTACGTTCCCCAACACTTTCTTCAAACATGCGCATAATTTGTTCAGTGGAGGGTGGATTTGATGGTGGAGGCGGTGGTTGCGGATACGGCTCAGGGGAATGTCCTGCCTGTCTTGTTGAGCGACGAACAGGGACGTCCTCACAAGCCTACATGCTGCTGTCTCCCCGCGTCATCCTACTGTTTATTTTTCCCAATAAAAGCAACCGCAATGAGCAACATCCAAAAATGGGAAGAGAAGCCAGCGACAAACCCGAAAGAAGCAAAACAAAAATTGAGAAACACAGCGAATAGTAAAAGTTCCAACATAATTATACATAGACTCGTACATGAAAGGTAGACATCATGACAGGTGCGACTACTCGCATACATGAAACGATACATCATGGATCATACAACTACATCCGTACATCACATGACCACTGCGGATACTCAGATGCTCTAGGGCTTTGCCGGTGCTGTTGGGTCCTCTCCTGGGTCGGACTCAAATCCTGAACTGACGACGCTAGCCGAGACCTCCGGGTTAAAGGTAACACGACGGCGCTGCCTCAAGGGCTCTCCCTCAGGGGTAGACGCAGGATGAGAAGGAATCATGGGAGCTGCGGGGGTAACAAGGAGGGACGCCCACTCAGCAAGAGCACTGTGTGGGTTCACGGTCGAGGTGCCCGAGCTACTCGGAGGAGTAACGGGGGAAATAGGCGAGCTAGAATCGGGGACAATATAAGGAGTAAATCCCGTAGAAGGTGGAGTGGGGTCGGACCTAGTGGCGACTAAAGCAGTGTGAGCATGAGTCAACTCTCGAGCCAGCTCGTGAATCAGAAGATAACTAGCAGTGATATATCGAGAAAGGTGCCTATTGTCACTATCGGACGCCGGATCAATGACAGGAAAGCGGACACGACCATCATCGTGCATAGATGGATAGTAGAGAAAACCTGGGTGATTCTGCATCCGAACCTCGGTATAGCGTAACTCAACAAGAATCTCGAACGCGGCAAACTGAACAGCCTGAGCGGCGGTGGAAGCATAATCGCTCTGAGAGGTATGAGTGTAAGAGCCTGATGACGAACTGGTGCGCAGAGTAACCACGGCGTGATACTTGTACACTGAGTCGGCTAGACGCTCCCAGTACACCTGATACGTTGGGTCGTCATCGTGAGTGTAAAGTCGACGCCATACATTCCGAAGAAGATGCGGCAAAGTGTATGGCAACAGCTCCAACTGGCACGGATACGGCACTAGAGCCATCTACACTCACAACCATTAACCAGTTAGAAATAACAATAAACCAAATGCATGCAATGCAGCATCCAGATGCAAAAACTACCGGCACTCAATTAGCAAGCTAGCTAACGTTCAACTAACATGTCATGGTCTAGTGTGTCCTACAGTCAGCGCGGCTCTGATACCAAGCGTTGTGGCACCCCGGCTTAGAGCAACCGGTTTACCTTGCATTGCCAACCTAGAGATCAAGTCTTCTGGCAACACACAACATCTTGGTACAGAATACAACAGCTTTATTGATGCTAGCAGAAACATAGTGCGATATTACATCAAGTAGCGAGGCCAAGTGGCACACACGGTGCGGTTGAACAATATGTACATTATTTAGTGCACATAAAGGGGCCTCGATCACGACAACTACGCGGCATCGGAACAACGACAAAGTGGGACTCCATAGCAAAGGGACACCAATGTGGACACGATCTAGACATGGCAGCACTCCGATCCGGTTAGACTTTCCTGAAATCTGGCATAGCACGCCAGGTCAGTACATTAAATGTACTTGCAAGCTCACAACAAGCATAAACATAATGACAAACAATATCATGACATTTAATCAAGTTAAATGCAAATAACAACATGCTACTCATGCCATGCAACCAAACTTGTGCACCGAGTCCCTCGGACTCCCTTACCAACGGGTTACCTCGTAACCAAACAGTGATCATTCGCAGATCACAAACGGAACCACACTAGGTTCAACGGGTTACCTTGTAACCAAACGGTGATCATTCACGGATCACAAACAGAACCACATTAGGTTCAATGGGTTACCTCGTAACCAAACAATGATCATTCACGGATCACAAACGGAACCACACTGGGTTCAACGGGTTACCTCGTAACCAAACGGTCAGTCTCACTGACATCGTCGGCACTCAACCAGTGCCATGCAAATAACTTAGTGTGCAAGATTACTTTATATAAGTTGATCCATGATGTGACCTACTTACGAGTTGTGTCTGTAACTGAGGACCCGGCTATCAATAGATTAAATACACTCTGCACAGGTAATGCATTGTACCCACACCACGGAACCCATGGCCTCGCACTCCCATTCGGGTGGACCAACGGCATTCCGACGAAACTCCCCCATTGTCATGACACTCTCTCGGCCACTCCGACTAACTCCCCACTGGGCTAAGTCATGGGTGGCCCCGTGCCTACCAAAGGCATCAACGTCCACCGTCGTGGCAAAACACGGCCACCGTCATGGCAAAACAAAAACGGTCCCAAACGGGGAGAAGGTAGCATCTCAACAACAACGGGCACACAAGGTTATGTCTGCTTACCGGGCCAGGGTAACGCACGCCCATAACCTTCCCTCGTTGGAGGCACCGACAAGAGGCATGACAACGGACCGACTAAAAGCCTTCCCATAAAGGCAAATGTGGTTGCACTGGGAATAACTCGATTCAGTGGCACCATGACCCGTTTAACTTTATGTTCAAGTTCAATTAACATCAGGTTTAACTTGAAATAAAATGCTTGAGTCACCATATTCCATGCTCATGCAACCATATGACATGCATCACATATCACTTAGAATAAACAGACCAACCTCATCAAAAGTTCTACTTGCACAAATCATCACTAGACTTTACTGATTCTTTCTCACTGTTATTTGCACTCATCATTTTTTAGTTTATCATTTACCATATGAAATCCATCATTCACATACGAAAAATAATACCGATGCTAGTCATACCATAGTCATAGCAAAATCACATAGTCAAACTACTCATGCTAAATCACACTAGTTTAAGTACTCACGTCTGTAAACCAAGCATTGTACTCATGACAAAATAACTAACACAAGCATTATTCATTAAATAATTATATGCAAGAATGACTTATATTCAAGTTGAAAAATCATGGATATTGCAAAGACACCATGAAAATGTTGTTGTGGCTTGCCTTAGTTCAGAGGAGCTTCACACTCCTCCTGGATCTCTTCAAGACAAGCTTCTCCTTCTGAAAATAATTAAAATGACAAAAAGAAAACATCAAGAACACTTCTGAAAATTACCAGAAAATCTAGACAGCAGAGAAAATTCTCATCTTTGGTGTGCTGCTAGGTCTTTCTAGTAAGAACACAATGCAAAAAAAGAATCAACTCATTTGGACATGTGGTTTAAAAGTTACAGCAGGTCAAAGTTTCTGGTCAAATTTGATTTAAATTTTGAATAAAATAAAACCAGGGGGTGACGTCGATGGCGCACTTCAAGGAATGCGCCACCACTCATACCACTTCGGCGCGGGCTGAGAGGCTGACAGCGGGCCCCACAGGCCAGGTCGAAGGGACAGAGAGGGAAACAGAGGTGGGCGGCGCGTCGGCGGTGCGCTCTTCGGCAAGGAGTGCCCGGCGGATAGATCTAGGGGGGTAGAAAGAAAGAGGAGGTCGAGGCACACCTGCCCGTACCCGTAGTTTGGCTAGGGGTCGGACGGGGTCGGAACGGGCCTCTCCAACAGCGGCAGCAATCAGAGGTCTGATGTCGCTTAAAGCTACGTCGGTATTTCCCCAAAGAGGAAGGGATGATGCAGCACAGCGGCGGTAGGTATTTCCCTCAGATATGAAACCAAGGTTATTGAACCAGTAGGAGAACCAAGCAAAACAACATAAATAGTCCCTGCACACAAATAACAACACCTCGCAACCCGACGTGTAAAATGGGTTGTCAATCCCTTTCGGGTACGGCGCCTCAAGATAGGCAAAAGACGTGAGGTAAGTTTGTAGTAGATTGATAGATCGAACGCCAAATAAAATAAATAAGAATAAATTGCAGCAAGGTATTTTTGTATTTTTGGTTTAATAGATCTGAAAATAAATGCAAGGAAAAAGTAGATCGCAAGGCAAATATATGAGAAAGAAGACCCGGGGCCGTAGGTTTCACTAGTGGCTTCTCTCGTGAAAGATAGCAAATGGTGGGTAAACAAATTACTGTGGGGAAATTGATAGAACTTCAAATAATTATGACGATATCCAGGCAGTGATCATTACATAGGCTCACGTCCAAGATTAGTAGACCGACTCCTACCTGCATCTACTACTATTACTCCACACATCGACCGCTATCCAGCATGCATCTAGTGTATTAAGTTCATGGAAAAACGGAGTAATGCAATAAGAACAATGACATGATGTAGACAAGATCCGTTTATCTATTGCGTAGATATAGATCCCATCTTTTTATCCTTAGTAGCAACGATACATACGTGTCGGTTCCCTTTCTGTCACTGGGATCAAGCACCGTAAGATCAAACCCACTACCGGGCACCTCTTCCCATTGCAAGATAAATAGATCAAGTTGGCCAAACAAAACCCAAATATCGGAGAAGAAATACGAGGCTATAGGAGATCATGCATATAAGAGATCAAAGAAACTCAAAATAACTTTCATGGATATAAAAAGATATAACTGATCATAAACTCGAAGTTCATCAGATTCCAACAAACACGCCGCAAAAAGAGTTACATCATATGGATCTCCAAGAGACCATTGTATTGAGAATTCAGCGAGTGAGAGAAAGCCATCTACCTACTAACTACGGACCCGAATGTCTACAAAGAACTACTCACGCATCATCGGAGAGGCACCAATCAAAGTGGTGAACCCCTTTGTGATGGTGTCTAGATTGGATCTAGTGGTTCTGGACTCTGCGGCGGCTGGATGAATATTTCGTCGACTCCCCTAGGGTTTCTGGAATATTGGGGTATTTATAAAGCAAAGAGGCAGTCTGGGGCACCCGAGGTGGGCACAACCCACTGGGCGCGCTGGGCCTCGGGCGCACTGGTGGATTGTCCCCTCCTCGGGACTCCCCCCAGGTGCAACCAGGGCCCAACTTCTTCCTTTTGGTCCATAAAAAATTATCATCATAAAGTTGCGTGGCATTTGGACTCCGTCTGATATTGATTTCCTGCGATGTAAAATACATGCAGAAAACCGCAACTGGCACTTGGCACTATGTCAATATGTTAGTACCAAAAATGATATAAAATGGCTATAAAATGATTATAAAACATCCAAGATTGATAATAAAACAGCATGGAATAATCAAAATTTATAGATATGTTGGAGACGTATCAGCATCCCCAAGCTTAACTCCTGCTCGTCCTCGAGTAGGTAAGTGATAAAAACAGAATTTTTTATGTGGAGTGTTGTTTATCATGTCATATCATATTCTTTTCTCTTTTTTTTTGAATTAAAATGAGATTTTATTCATTAGCAATGACCAATACATCGTTTGTGAGAAGCGTTACAATTTCACTAATAGGCTCCTCAAACCAATCCGAAGTCAAAAAAATCTAGCTAATCTAGCAAGTTCATGTGCTACATTATTAGCATCTCTAATAAAATGATCGAATTTAGTCATGATAAAATCACAAGCAAAGAGATAGCAGTAATCGAAGATTGCCTCACGCCCCTACCGACTATCCTCCGTCCTGCATGGTCTCAATCACCTCCTGTGTTGTCGAGTTGATGATTAGGCGATTACATCCTGCCCTTTATGGCGCTAAATTTAGGCCAAATTTTGAGAGCTAAGGCCTCCGCCATGAGAACATCCGCAAAGTAGTCTATCTTTCCATTCCCTCCTACAATAAAACCTACCTTTGTCGCTCTCAATACTCGCCCCATCGTACCCTCCAAAGAAGTCATCATGATCAAAAAGAGGCGTCAACATTGAGTTTCACAAATCCCCTAGGAGGACATTGCCAACCCCTTTTTCATGGACGCCTTTAAAGATGATGCATTTACAAAATTATATGTAAGACCTATGATCCCCATTGAGATCTCGATTCGCATTTGAGTTAATTCCCCGTGCACTAATTTCCGCTTTCCCACCATAGATACCAAACAGAGATAGCTATCATTTCTCTAACATTTTCGTGGCCCATAATGCGCAGGACTTGATTTGGAAGGAGTAATAGGTATTCCAATGTTGCCTCTCTCCAAAGACGATCAATCTCACTGTGCTCTCTCAATAATCATATACAACCCTAGCCTTTTCCAAACCTCCTCGCTTTTCTACATAGGAAGAGCAAGTCAGCTTATCTTCTACACCGAGCGGTAGAGCAAGAGGGCGAGACTTATATGTCTATTAGTGAGTGTTGCCCGGCATGGGAGAAGTGCCATGTAGTGTCCGGCCATAAAAAAATTGACTTTTGCCGACAAGACAACTTATATCCTCGACACCATATAGGATTAGGTGTGCTCCGTCCCATCCCATTGGAATATTTTAGCTTGCTCCCCATATTGATAGTTCCACTCCAATTAATAAGCGGCACTGCACTGAAAACATACCATTTTTCGTATAACTCCGTGCAATAAAATCCGTCATATTATGTTGCTAAATTGGGATTGAAAGAATTTGTTGTCGGCCAATCGTCCACATAGTTTGTCTAATCAAGTCCTCATCCCAATTATTGGAGACTGGTCAATCAAATCTATGACTTTTGATAACAAATGCCCCCCCCCTAGGTGTCATAATCTTCCTAGAGGCACAATTTGGGATCCGGGCATCTTCCCAAATATTGATGTTATGTCCATCCCCCACTCGCCAAATATAACTCGCTTAAGAGTAGTGATGCTCGCCATAATGCTTTGCTGTGTGAAGGAAGCACCATGCTTTGGCTTGGAGTTCAGAATCACCATTAGGATAGTACTTGGCCCTTAGAATAGTAGCACACAAGGAGTCGGGATTATCAAGGAGACGCCATGCCTGCTTTTGCAAGGCAGAGCTGTGTTGAAATGAAAGTGGATGTCACGAAACCCATCCCTCCTTGGTTTTTTGGTACACATTTTCCACCAGGCCATCCAATGCATTCTCTTTTGGTTCTCCTCGTCTCCCCACCGGAAATGCGCCATCGGCGTCAATGATTCCTTTACAAATTTTTAGGAATTTTAAAGACCGACAATGCATAGGTGGGTATGGCTTGGATCACCGCCTTTAATTAGGATCTCCTTCCCCGGCGAGATAGTGTAATTTTTCCTTCCAACCACTAATTCTCTTAATAATACGCTCAATCGGAAAACTAAAGTACTGCATTTTATCAACACCCACATTTGGCGGGTAAGCCCAAATATTTATCGCTGAGAGCCTCCGGCTATTATATTTAGCGTTGAACACAATTGTTCTCTAATCTCTACCTTTGTATTAGGGCTGAAGAAAATACGGATTTTTCAACGCTTACCGTCCCGACGCCGCACAATATAAATCTAGTGCCGATTTCCGTGTTTCCGCATTATGTTGGTTGGCTTTCATTAAGATCAATGAGTCATCCGCGAATAGAAGATTTAGTATCGGCGGGCGCTCTCTACAGACTTTTAGCACCTGATATGTTTCCATTCTCTTCAACAGGCGAAAGCAAGGCATTCAATCCTTCATCGCACAACAAAAAGAGGTATGGTGATAGTGGGTCCCCTGCTCTCAACCCTCTCGTGGGCTTAAATCTCTCACTTCCCCTCATCATTGATCCTTACTTGTATTCTACGGTTGAGACGCATTGCATAATCAAGTTAACCCACTCACAAATCTAAAACCCAATTTCAACATGATCTCCTTCAAAAAAAGTCCATTCAACTCTATCGAGGCTTTGTGCATATCAAGTTTTATAGCACACAAGCCCTCTCTACCTCTCTTTTATTTTTGATTGTGTGAAAACATTCAGAGGGCTACCAAAATATTATCCGTAGAATCAATCTACTTTGCACAAATGCACTCTGTGTTGGGCTAATAATTTCTGGCAAAAAAACCTCCAAACGAGAAGCAGCCATTTTTGCAATTATTTTATATAGCACATTACATAAGCTGATCGGCCTAAATTGGGTTACCTTCTCAGGTGTATTTTATATATCATATTCTTTTCTTTATAGCATGGACATTTGGACTTTTATGTGATTCAAAGCAATAGTCTAGTTTTGACATAATAATTTAGATACTCAAGCATATCAACAAGCAACCATGTCTTTCATAATATCAATGCTAAAACAAGTTATCCCTAGCCCATCATGCTCAAACATCGATCCATTCATGAAACACATTCGAATATTAGCTACACCCAATACTTAAGTACGATCATATTGCCTCCTAGTTGGTGCTTTTATAAGAGAAGATGGAGACTCAATTTCAAAAATAAAAATTGCATAAAGTAAAAAGAAAGGACCTTCGCAGAGGGAAGTAGGGATTTGTAGAGGTGCCAGAGCTCAAAGCGAAAAATTAGAGACAAAAACATTTTGGGAGGTGTATCCATCCCACCAACGAAAACGACTCAGAGTTCCCAACACTTTCCATGCTAGATATATCATAGGCGGTTCCCAAACAGAAAATAAAGTTTATTCCTTTTTCCACCATACTTTCACTTTCCATGGCTAGTCGTATCCACAGTTGCCCTCCATACTAACACTTTCCGAGGAATTTATTATTTGACAACATAAAGTAAATTCATTTTTGCATTTTGGGACTGGGCATCCCTAAAACCTTTGCCTTACTCTCGTGCAATGACAAGTGAATAAACACTCATCATGAGAATAACACATCCAGCATGGAAAATATTAGCCACCCGCTACCGTTCCGCGAGTGAAACAAACACACAAAAGAGAAGTTTATTTTGAAAATTAGAGATGGCACATGCAAATTTGCTTAGAACGGCAAAAGAATGCCGCATATAGGTAGAGATATAGTGGACTCATGTGGCAAAATTGGTTTAAAGGATTTTGGATGCACAAGTAGAGGTCATACTTGGTGCAAAATGAAGGCTAGCAAAAAGATTGAGAAGCGACCAACCGAGAAACGAATAATCTCATAAGCAAGCATTAAGCATAATTGACACCGAATAATGCACCACAAGTAGGATATAATTTTCATTGCATGATTATTGACTTTCGTGCATGCATAGGGAATCACAAACCTTAACACCAATATTCTTACTAGAGCACAATTACTCATCAACATAACTCACATATCACATCATCATATCTCAAAACTATTGCTAAGAATCAAGTTTATTTTGTCCAATGATCTTCATGACATATATTTTCTTTCTTTCTTTATCCTTCTTGGATATCTATCACTTTGGGACTAATTTTCATGTGTTGCTTTTCATAAGCTCAAACAAATATAAGTGAAGATCATGAGCATAACATAATTTCTTTCTCTCAAAATAATTTACGTGAAGCAAGAGAGAATTTCTTTAAAAAATTACTAACTCTCAAATAAATCTAAGTGAAGCACGAGAGCATTTCTTCAAAAATACTAAGCACACCGTGCTCAAAAAGATATAAGTGAAGCACTAGAGCAAGTCCATTGCTCATAAAAATTTAAGTGAAGCATAGAGAGCAATTCTAACAAGTCATGGCATAATTTTTGCTCTCTCAAATATGTGTGTACAGCAAGGATTGATGACTTAAAACACAAAATAAAACAAGCAAATACACATATCATACAAGACGCTCCAAGCAAAACGCATATCATGTGACGAATAAAAATATAGCCTCGAGTAAAATACCGATGGTCGTTAGAAGAAAGAGGTGATGCCACTCGGGGGCATCCCCAAGCTTAGTTGGTTGCTCATTCTTGGATAATATCTTGGGATGCCGGGGTATCCCCAAGCTTAGGCTCTTCTATCCTTCTTTCATCCATCATAAGATAACCCAAAACTTGAAAACTTCAATCACACAAAACTCAACAAAACCCTTGTGAGATCCGTTAGTAAAAGAAAGCAAACCACTACTATAAGTGCTATGTTAAACCAATTCTTATTTTGTTTTTGTATTATATATACTGTATTCCAACTTTTATATGGCAAAAACTCATCAAAGAAAACCATAGAGCCATCAAAATAAGCACACAAAACAAAGAAAACAGAATCTGTCAAAACAGAACAGTCCGTAGTAATCTGGAACTTTCGAATACTTATGGAACTCCAAAACTTCTACCAAATTAGGAATACCAGAGTAATTTGTATATTAATCTTTTGAAAAAAGAATCAGGGAAAAATCTATTTTCTGCGATTTATGAGAATTATTTTCGTGATCGCAAAGTTTCTGTCTTTTTAGCAAGATCAAACAACTATCACCCCAGAAGATCCTAAAGGCTTTACTTGGCACAAACACTAATTAAAACACAAAAAACACAATCATACCAGTAGCATAATTGTGTTAACACACAAGAACATAAATCAAAGGGCAAAAATAAATTTTATTCATTGGGTTGCCTCCCAACAAGCGCTATAGTTTTACGCCCTTAGCTAAGCGTAAAGCAAGCATCTAAGTTTTGTCATCTTTGGTGCTAGATCCATGAGATGCCCTCATTATTGATTCATATGGTGGCTTAATTATTGTTCTAGGAAAGTGTTACATACCCTTCCTCAAAGGAAATTTGAATTTAATATTGCCTTCTTTCATATCAATCACTGCACCGATAGTGCGTAAAACGGTCTACCAAGAATAATTGGACAAGACGGATTGCAATCAATATCAAGAACAATAAATCTATGAGCACATAGTTTATATTTGCAAGAATAAGAACATCATTAATTCTTCCCATAGGCTTTTTAATAGTAGAATCCGCCAAGTGCAAATTCAAAGAGCATTCTTCAAGATTGGTAAGGCCAAGCACATCACATAAAGATTTCGGAATTGTAGAAACACTAGCACCCAAGTCACACAAGGCAAAATGCTCATAATTTTTAATCTTGACTTTGATAGTAGGTTCCCATTCATCATGCAATTTTCTTGGAATTGAAACTTCTAATTCCAATTTTTCTTCCAAAACTTTCATCATAGCATCAACAATATGTTTAGTAAAAGCTTTATTTTGTTCATAGGCTTGGGATGAATTTAGCATGGATTGCAACAAAGAAATACAATCAATCAAAAAGCAACTATCATAATTAAAGTCTTTGTAATCCAAAAGAGTGGGCACATCACTAGCTATAGTTTTTACCTCTTCAAACCCACTTTTATCAATTTTCTCAACAAGATTTTCACCCTCCGAAATATTGGGACGCCTTCTAACTAAAGTTGACTCTTCTCCAGACCCTTTTTAATCAATCTTAATTTTACTAAACAAGGAATCAATAGAAGAAACACCAATCATTTTAAGATCTTCTTCACTTTTGCGAAAGAAATCACTAGAAAATGTTTTTTCTAAAAAATCTCTTTTATCTCTAAGCATAGCGGTTCTTTTTCTTACTTTCATCCATAGAAACATAAAGAGCTTGAATTGATTCATCTACTTTAGGCAAAAAAATCATCTTGAGATTTTCCACATCATGAGCAATTCTATCAACACTTCTAGACAAATCATCAATCTTATTCAACTTCTCTTCTATGGAAGTGTTGAAGACCTTTTGTGTGTTGATAAATTCTTTAATATTATTTTCAAAATCAGAGGTATTCCTATTATTATTGTAAGATTGATTTCCATAGGAATTACCATAATTATTAGAGGAATTACTAGGAAAAGGCCTAGGATTAAAATTACCTCTATAAGCATTGTTGTTGAAATTATTGCAAGAAATAACATTCATGTCTATGGCATCACTATTTTGCTCAATCAAAGTAGACAAAGGCATATCATTAAAACCAATAGGAGAACTTTTACTAGCAACTAATTTCATAAGAGTATCAACATTTCACTCAAAGAAGAAATTTCTTCAACCGAATTAACTTTTTTACTAGTAGGAGCCCTTTTGGTATGCCATTGTGAATAATTTGCCATAATATTATCAAGCAATTTGGTGGCTTCACCCAAGGTAATTTCCATAAAAGTACCACCGCGGCGGAATCTAAGATTACGAAAAACAAAATTCAACCCCACATAAAAATTTTGTATGATCATCCAAAGATTTAACCCATGAGTTGGGCAATTCCTTAGCATCATTTTTATCCTTTCCCAAGATTGTGCAACATGCTCATGTTCAAGTTGCTTGAAATTCATGATCTGGGTTCTAAGGGAAATAATTTTTATGGTAGGAAAATACTTAGTGATAAAAGCATCTTTGCACTTATTCCAAGAATCGATACTATTGCGAGGCAAAGAAGAGAACCAATTTTTTGCAGAATCACACAAAGAAAATGGAAATAATTTCATCCTGACCACATCATTGTCCACATCTTTTTTTATTTTGCATATCGCATAATTCCACGAAGGTATTAAGATGGGACGCGACATCCTCATTAGGAGTACCGGAAAATTGGTCTTTCATAACAAGATTCAGCAAAGCAGTATTAATATCACAAGTCTTCACACTAGTGGCGGGAGGAGCAAGAGGAGTGCCAATAAAATCATTGTTGTTGGTATTTGAGAAGTCACATAGTTTGGTGTTCTCTTGAGTCATGATGACCACACAACAAGATTGCACTCAAAAACAGATCCCACAAGAAAACGGCGAACGGAAAAAGAGAGGCGAATAAAACGGCAATTTTTTGTGAAGTGGGGGAGAGGAAAACGAGAGGCAAATGTCGAATAATGTAAATTGCAAGGAGATGAGATTTATGATTAGGAACCTGGTTATGTTGAAGATACTCCCCGGCAACGGCGCCAGAAATTCCTTTTGATGTCGCTTGAAGCTACGTCGGTATTTCCCCAAAGAGGAAGGGATGATGCAAAGACAAATGACGGTAGGTATTTCCCTCAGATATGAAACCAAGGTTATCGAACCAGTAGGAGAACCAAGCAACACAACGTAAACAGCCCCTGCACACAAATAACAACACCTCGCAACCCGACGTGTTAAAGGGGTTGTCAATCCCTTTCGGGGTACGGCGCCTCAAGATAGGCAAAAGACGTGAGGTAAATTTGTAGTAGATTGATAGATCGAACGCCAAATAAAATAAATAAGAATAGATTGTAGCAAGGTATTTTTGTATATTTGGTTTAATAGATCTAAATATAAATGCAAGGAAAAAGTAGATCACAAGGCAAATATATGAGAAAGAAGACCCGGGGCCGTAGGTTTCACTAGTGGCTTCTCTCGTGAAAGATAGCAAACGGTGGGTAAACAAATTACTGTTGGGAAATTGATAGAACTTATAATAATTATGACGATGTCCAGGCAATGATCATTACATAGGCATCACGTCCAAGATTAGTAGACCGACTCCTGCCTGCATCTACTACTATTACTCCACACATCGACCGCTATCCAGCATGCATCCAGTGTATTAAGTTCATGGAAAATGGAGTAATGCAATAAGAACGATGACATGATGTAGACAAGATTCGTTTATCTATTGTGTAGATATAGATCCCATCTTTTTATCCTTAGTAGAAACGATACATACGTGTCGGTTCCCTTTCTGTCACTGGGATCAAGCACCGTAAGATCGAACCCACTACCGGGCACCTCTTCCCATTGCAAGATAAATAGATCAAGTTGGCCAAACAAAACCCAAATATCGGAGAAGAAATACGAGGCTATAAGAGATCATGCATATAAGAGATCAAAGAAACTCAAATAACTTTCATGGATATAAAAAGATATAACTGATCATAAACTCAAAGTTCATCAGATCCCAACAAACACACCGCAAAAAGAGTTACATCATATGGATCTCCAAGAGACCATTGTATTGAGAATTCAGCGAGTGAGAGAAAGCCATCTAGCTACTAACTACAAACCTGAATGTCTACAAAGAACTACTCACGCATCATCGGAGAGGCACCAATCGAAGTGGTGAACCCCTCTATGATGGTGTCTAGATTGGATCTAGTGGTTCTGGACTCTGCGGCGGCTGGATGAATATTTCGTCGACTCCCCTAGGGTTTCTGGAATATTGGGGTATTTATAAAGCAAAGAGGCAGTCCGGGGGGCACCCGAGGTGGGCACAACCCACCAGGGCGCGCCTGGGCCTCCTGGCGCACCCTGGTGGATTGTCCCCTCCTCAGGACTCCCCCCAGGTGCAACCAGGGCCCAACTTCCTTTTGGTCCATAAAAAATCATCATAAAGTTGCGTGGCATTTGGACTCCGTCTGATATTGATTTCATGCGATCTAAAAAACATGCAGAAAACCGCAACTGGCACTTGGCACTATGTCAATAGGCTAGTACCAAAAATGATATAAAATGGCTATAAAATGATTATAAAACATCCAAGATTGATAATAAAACAGCATGGAATAATCAAAAATTATAGATATGTTGGAGACGTATCAAGGTCGCCGGAGTTGGAGACGACGACGTTGTGGGGCTACACCAGGGGCTCCAACGGGGTCGGACGGCACCAGTGAGCCACCAGCAAGCTGCCTGAGGAGTGGGTTGAGCTCGGGAGGCACTGGAGTGAGGGGCTACAGGGAATGGTCAGCGAGCTCGGGTCGGGGCGGCGGCCAGAGGCCTTCCCGGCCAGGCTTCGGCTTATCTACGAGCTTGTGGAGGTCGTGGGAGGGAGATGTGATGCTCAGGGAGTCGGGAGGGGGCTGTATTTATAGGCGAGCGAGAGAAGGGGATCGGGCTCCGCTGGGGAGCTTCTGGACACGGCGCCCGGCAACGAATGGCGTCAGCGAGAGGGGGAGAAGGCGACGCAGCTCATGCGGGTACTATGGGAGGGCGGAGACGAGCACAGGAGCGAGGAAGGCGACGAGTACAGTGGCACGGGCGCACTGTTGGCTTGGCCGCGCCGTGCCCGTGCTCGCTGCGGCAAGCTCCGGTGTCGGCGAGCGCCAGGGAGGAGTTAAGAGGATCGGAACGATGATCATGGCGCGGTTTGGCAAGGTGTGGCGGTCGGGGAAGCGAGCACGAGCGCAACAGCAGCTCGGGCGCGTCGCAGAGCGCGTCGGCTGCATGCCAACACGCCTGGACGAACGCGGTCACCGCGTGAACTATGAGATCATACCGTGCTAAGCTTAAACTTCATGCCTGGCGTGTAGTCCTTGGTGGTTTGAGTGGTTCTAATACTTTGAATTGAACCCAGGAGCTATGTGTGCATAGTTTACTTCCTGGTAAGTTTCTGGATAGTAACTTGTGAGGTTAACTGTGAGTGATCCGGTAAGAGTTTAGGGCTGTTCTTTGGGGTTTAGCAATCTCTTAGGAAGTTAATGAAGCTCAACAAAGATCAGCCTCAATGGATCAAGGAAAAACATACTTGCTGTGTAAAGTGCCTATTCTGTCCAGAACAGAAATGATTTTCTGTAGCAAAAATATCCCAAAAAGTTATGCAATATTTTTGCTCAGAGAGGTGCCCTAGGGTTCCAAGAATATTTGGGAAGTTTCTCAGGATTTTTGGAGCAATAAAAATGAGGGTTGCTTTGGAGCATATGCTTCTGAAGTGAATTTCTGTGACGCCCTCGATTCAATCGTACACTAATCATGCACGCAATGTGTACGATCAAGATCAAGGACTCACGGGAAGATATCACAACACAACTCTAAAACATAAATAAGTCATACAAGCATTATAATACAAGCCAGGGGCCTCGAGGGCTCGAATACAAGTGCTCGATCATAGACGAAGTCGTGGAAGCAACAATATCTCGAGTACAGACATAAGTTAAACAAGTTGCCATAAGATGGCTAGCACAAAGCTGGGATACAGATCGAAAGAGGCGCAGGCCTCCCGCCTGGGATCCTCCTAAACTACTCCCGGTCGCCGGCCGGGCTGCAGTAGTAGAAGCACCTCCGGTGTAGTAGTCGCCATCGACGGTGGCGTCGCTCACAGGGCTCCATCGTGCCTGCAGTTGCAATCGGGTAAAGAAAGGGGAAAAGGGGAACAAGGCAACCGTGAGTACTCATCCAAAGTACTACATAAGCAAGGAGCTACACTACATATGCATGGATATATGTGTAAAGGGCCATATCGGTGGACCGAACTGCGAGAATGCCGTAATAAGAGGGGAAAGCTAGTCTTATCGAAGACTACGCTCGTCACCTCGATCTTGCAACAGTAGAAGAGGGTAGGTTGAAGTCCTTCAAGTAACCTCACATAGCAATAATCCTACCCGCGATCCCCTCCTCAATGCCACGAGAGAGAGCGACCACCGGTTGTATCCGGCACTTGGAAGGGTGTGTTTTATTAAGTATCCGGTTCTAGTTGTCATAAGGTCAAGGTACAACTCAAGGCGCCCTGTTATCAAGATCACGGCTATCCGAATAGATTAACTTCACCGCAGGGTGCACCATCTTACCCAAAGACGCTTTGATCCCATTTGGCGGACACACTTTCCTGGGTCATGCCCGCCGCATGAAGATCAACACGCCGCAGCCCCACCTAGGCATTAACAGAGGCCAGACGCCGGGTTCTAAACCTAAGCGCCATAGGGTCTGCAGGCCCATCGCCTCGAAAGCACACCTCAAGACGTTCTTGAGGGCGGCCGAAGCAGACCTAGCCTAGCAGCATTCCAGTCCAATCCGGCGCGCGCCCGCTCCGGCCGACGTCTGAAGTGCTTGGCCGATACCACGACGCCGGATACCCATAACTACTCCAGCGTAGATGGTTAGTGCGTATAAGCTCGTAGCTAACTCAGATCAAATACCAAGACCTCGTTAAGCGTGTTAAGTAACCGCGAGCGCCCGAACAGGCCAGGCCCACCTCTCTCCTAGGCGGTCTCAACCTGCCCTGTCAGCTCCGCCACAAGTAACAATGAGGCCGTGGGAACCCAGGCCCACCTCTCAGGGATGGAGCCACCGTCCTTTCAAACCCCCCATCTCCGAGAGCAGATATCACCAGGTAATGTAATAGTGTAAAGTACATAGTATATGCCCGTGATCACCTCCTCAAGTGATCACAGCCCAAAGAGTATAGCATGGCATTTGGACAAGAGTGTAGGGCCATCGATGGAACACTAGCATCCTATACTAAGCAAGAGGATAGCAGGTAAAGGTAACAACATGAGTAGCAAGGACAAAGCTATGCATTAGTATAGGATTAATCAGCAAAGTAATATGCTACACTACTCTAATGCAAGCAGATAGAGAAGAGTAGGCGATATCGGTGATCAAAGGGGGCTTGCCTGGTTGCTCGGCAAGAGAGAGGGGTCGTCAACTCCGTAGTCGAATCGGGGGTCGCCAGCCTCCTGGGTCTACCGGAAGAAGTAACGGAGGGGGAACACAATAAATAACAGAGCAATCAAAGTATCACAGGCGTAACATGGCAATACTGGCGGTGCTAGAGGTGACCTAATGCTGTAGGAGGTGATATCTGGTAAAGGGAAACATCCCGGAAAGTATCCGGTGTTTCGTATTTTCAGAAGGAGCCGGTAGAAGGGGAAAGTTGCGGAGTTCGATAGGTTAGGGTGTGGTGGACGAACGATTTGCATATCTGGATTCGTCCCGGCTGCTCGAGTAACTTTCATGTTGAAAATATTTTAATCCGAGTTACGGATTAAAAGATATGATTTTCTAAGGATTTTATTAATTTACGGAATTTAATTAATTATTTAATTAATTGAAAAATAGGTTAATGACATCAGCATGATGTCATGTCGACAACAGCTAGTCAACATAGTTGACTTGGTCAACTGACATGTGGGTCTGTGGGGACCCACTGTCATTCTCTATGATTAATTAAAACAAATTAATTAGTTCAAGTAGTGATTAGGTTAATCTAATCAGGAATAATTAACTTAATTAATTACTTACTTAATCAATTACTATTTTAATTATTTTAATTATTATTTATTTATTTATTTAATATATTTTTTAATTCCTTTTCTTTCTTTCCTTTTTTTAATGTACTGTGGGCCCCCCACTTGTCATACTCAAGGGGCCCCAGGTTGCAGTGGCACCTGAGCATCGGGCGCGAGCTTAACGGGCGCTGGTCGGGCGCCACCGAACTGCACGGCGAGGGAAGCACCGGCATGGCCAAGGCGGCGAGGGCAGGCGGCGTGACGGCCGCCGACGGGAGCACCGGCGGGAGCGGAGTACCCGAGGCGGGGCACCGGCAACCACGACGGCCCGGGAGAGCACGAAGTGCGGTTGGGAGGCTGACAAGTTGCGAGACGCCATGACCAGGGTGCTCCGGCGACGCGTCTGCGCAGGAAGGGCGGCGGCCACCGCATCGGTCGAGGGGCGGGAAGTGCAACCTGACGGTACGCAGCGCCTTGGTAGGGCGCAAACCAGAGGGACTGGTGAGAGCGGGCACCGCGCCGCATCGGAGCGAAAGCAGGGGAAGGCCGGGCAGGGCCTGCAGGCGTGAGGGTGCACGGCCGTGGGTGGCCGAGGGCGTGCCAGCGTGCCGCAGCCGCAGCGAGTAGGGAGGAGACGGGCGGTGCTCACGGCGGTTGCAGTGGTCGTGGCAACGGGGTCGAGGAGGAGTCGGGACGACGGCCGGCGAGGAGGAAGGTCGGCGAGGCGGCGTTTCAGGCGCGCGTCGAGCGAGGCGACGGTTGGCGCGGTTCGAATCGGGCGACGGTGTAGAGGAGATGGGAGCTTGAGGTGGCGTGGGGACGGAGCCACGAGGCGAGACGGCGACGTCTTGGGCGCCGGGCGACGGGATCGAGCTCTCCCAATCCAGATCGGGGAGAGTGGAGCGAACGTGGGGATCTCGATCCAGATCGAGATCATGGGAGGAGTTGGAGTGAGGGGATCGGGAGGAGTGGGGTTAGGTGTGGTTGGGCCCTAGGGTTCCACAGGGGAGGTTAGCGGCGTGGCTGGGCCCGTGGGGGGGGGCGGGCCGGCGGTGGTGGGATGGGCCGAGGCCCATGCGGAGCTGGGGTCTCCTTTTCTCTTTTTTTTCTTCCTCTTTTTTTTTATGTTTTCTCTCCTTAATTCTCCTTTTACATTTTAATTCATTTTAAAATATTCAGACACTTTATAAAAATGTGTGCACTCCACCATAATTACCGATGCAATATTTGGCACAACCAAAACATTTTAGTTTTATTATTTGAAAACGTTTGTTGTTTGCCTATATTTTAAATTTGAATCTGAATCGTTTTGAACTAACACGAGTTTACCAACAGTAACCTAGGTGACGTGGCATCATTAGCACAGGGTTATCAGAGCTTGATTACCCGGCGTCACAATTCTCCTCCACTACAAGAAATCTCGTCCCGAGATTTAAGCGGTGGAAGTAAGGGGGATTAGGTTGCGAAATTCGAACGGGTCTTGTTGGTCTTGGTTACTCTTCTCGAGGAGGTCGATCCATTAAGTTGATCTTCTCAAGGTCATCATGACGATGTCGGCATCCTTCCTTCGGGATCTTCAACGTATTTATTTAATAGGTAACGGGTAGATCGGAAGCTTGTAATGCTATAAGGGTAATAACCTGAGATTAACCCATGAATGAGCATGTGAGTACCTCTCGAGTTGAACAAATAGAACACAACGAGAGTAAAGTTGGAAGGTCCAACAAGAAGTTTCAAGCAACTGTGCAATCGCTCAACGCCTAGCCATAAGGGGAAAGGGGTTTCAAGCAACGGAATAATTATTGTTTCCGATACTGAATAGATCAACAGGCAAGTGGCCCGTGAATTACATACAAAGTCAAGCACGAGGAATAACTTTGACATCAGGTTGTACAGAGAGTCAGTTCCGATCTCGTGGAACTGTGGGTTATGGGCCCACCATGTGGGTTAAAAGTAGAAAGGGGGTTGACATCTTGTACGAACACGATAGCAAGGCATGTCAGAGGGTAGCCTATCAGTTATGTTGGCAACAACATCGATACCAAGGGCGAGGGACGAAGAGAACCATTTTCCTGCTCGTTGAACGAGGCGGGCCAATAGGCAAGGTTCTCGTCCATCGGTGGCTACCTAATGTCATCAACAATAATGTGAGGTCTTCTTGCCGAAATTGTACACCGAGGTGTTTACAAAATCGGTGACTTATCAATGCTTAGATCATATAAACCTCAAGAAGGTTAAACAAAACAATGGAAAGGAAAAATGTGATATCGGATTAAATGTAACAATGGAAATGAAAAATGTGTTTAAACACATAATTCAGGGGTATATCCTTCCCAAGGACAAGCAGCGCATGATATGCATGAAAGGATATAATGTAGAAAACCCTTTAGGTAAGGGAGAGAATAGTCATGACATTACCCATACAACGGTGTTTGGATAATTGTGCAAGAAACATTTAGCACTGGGCTTCAAATATTCTTGTTAAAATTTGGAGTACCACAAACATGCTTAGTGATAGCATTGGCATGGTCTTCAAGCAAAGATCAGACTTTGGATGCACAAAGGATCCATCGGGATAAACTTATTAAACAAGGCATTCAATTTCCTCATGGAAAAATGGTTAACCTTGTTAAAAAGGAAACTATAACACTTTGGTCCTCGGTCGTGTGTGCATGACATCACCTTACCGGGTCATACGAGGATCAATGTTATAACTCTTGGAAAATGTTCCAACCATCATATTTGACCGAGATTCAGATCTGATTGGTGTCAGGGTGCCTCAGACTTAGGATGCCTGAGAAGAGAAGGTGCAACGCAAATTGACGAGATGACATTGTAAGATTCTCGGGGAAATGAACTATGAAGTGATTTCCGTTAACAAGAGTCCATCATTAACCCAAGGAGAGGACAAGGAGGTGTCGATGAACTCAATGGCAATTCACCGAGATTCCCAAAAGATGGACTTCCACAATTAAGTGAACAAGGAGATAACATTTGTCGATCAAATGATATAAGGATGTATGCTCGAGGAAAACATACACAAGTAAACATTGGTTGAAAGGTGCGCCTAATGGGTTGGGTTGTACGACCAATGTCGTAATGGTGATTCAATAATCGATAGCCTAAGAATGAACTTTCGACCATTAACTTCAAAGAATAGGGTTGCTAGAAGGAAAGAATCCAAACAGCACCGTTCACTTGTTGAAATTAACATGGGGACCAAGAAAGAATGGTGATGGTGAGAAGTATTTATATGTCAAGAATTCTCAAGAGGTGGAAACAAATCTCGAACATTCTTGACATAAAGGATGGTAATACTCCAAGGTAAAGGAGAACAATTGCTGGATAGCAAGGAACTCAAGGTATAACACCAAACATGAACAAGCTTGTGTTGGTGGGCGAGGCAATAACGTGGTCGATGATAATACAATTCATCGAGGGCAAGGATGGTATTTCTCATCATGAATTCAATTGATATCCTGGATGAGCTCTAATGTTGATGATCACGACACCCTTGTCACGAGAGTTCATGAAGATGTAATCGATCGGCGACGACATCAAGTCAAAGTAATGATAAAGTGAAAGGTTATTGGAACCAAGGTGCGACACAAACTCGAAACCAAGCTTGTTGTTCAAGGCTAAATGATATGACGATGAGGATCGACGTAAGGTTAGTTCATCGTCGAAAATTGTGCTCCGAGAAGAAGGACCAGGTAGCACAGCTTAAAAGCAGACGACAAGGATATAGCCAAACAGGTTAGGAATGGCGTGATCGGTTACAAACTCGCATTTCTAAAGAAGATTATCAAGTGTCGTTGAACCGTAGTGCAGACTCGGTTCGATTATCGGTGTCTTTGAGTGTTTAATAACTCGTGAGTCTGCGAAAAATTGGAATCAAGTGGGAAGGTAGCACTTGATGAAGAACTCATAAAAGTTATGCAGTTCCATGATAATCTCGAGATACCAGGGGGTAACACTCAGCTACGAGATCAAAGTAGAGGTTGGACTGGGGTAATGCTCGCAGAAGACAAGTACTCTAACTTGTCCGAGAAATAGAATCAAGGGAGAACAACATGGTCGGAACCACGGTTGCGTAGGATCAATTCACGGATACCAGATGATATTTATCAAGAAAATAGTTATTATTACAAGAAGTTTCCATGATAGGATCTACATCGTGTCCATGGGCATGAACACAAAGTTCAAGGTCGACTCCCACTTCTTCAATGTATAACCTTCCATTCACTTCTCGCTTTGATAAAGGCATTAGTGTTGGAAGTTTTACCTGGTGAAATACCAGATGAGTATGACTCGTGAAAACTTCCGAGTTCACACATATAAAGGAAGGCATAGGTTCAACCCGTCAGGGTATCATGGAAACATATACCACAAGCTTCAATAGTAAATACCACCAGCTCGAAAGCAGAGCGTGGTTGGCAAAAGGAAAGGACACAATTTACCAAAGGCATTATGTATCGGAGAAGGAACTCACAAAGTGATTAATTATGAAGGACACTATCAGATAATAATCCAACAGTGGATATGATGATCCACGATGGGGCTGATATGAGTATCGATACTCAATCAGAGGAAGAAAGATTGCAAATGCATCGGTTTATAGATCAGCTGAATAGTTCAACGCTTAATTAGCAAAGTAATTATGATTTTCAAATCAAGGGATCGTGAGCAAATGCTACGATCAAGAATGGATAAGCTGAATAGACTTAGGGGTACAATCAACGACAATTGGATTGGTCGAGAATCAATTCCATTAAAAAGAATGGCAGCTCAGCCGGAAAGGTAATTTATAAGGATCAATGATGATTGCGTATTCGCAAAACATATTGAGTCAATAGACCCAAAATGATATTGACAAGGAATGTCAATAAGACTACGAGACTTATGGGATTAACCATAATGCGAGCAAGCAAGAATTTCAAGAGCCAAAGGCTCCAGAGGGTTTTCGGAAGATCGAATAGTATTTTGAAGACTTTTGTGAAACACATGAACAACTGGGGATGAGCGGATACCGACAAGTGCGAGGATTTATTTGAAGGTATTCATGTGGCAAGGAACTGCTAGGGCAATGAGGCACAAAGTATTCTCGAACAATAGAGAAAACTTCGGGGTGTCTTGTAATAACAAGATCAATGGGGGATGATCGTATGAATGGCAAGTGTAAGTAGTTATCCATACGGATATTTCGGTGGAAGGGAATTGCAAAAGCAACAGGCACAAGGTCTCGAGAGAAAATCGTAGAGTAACCCGGAATCTTCTAGTGCAAAGAAGCGATCATCTGAAGTGAGGGGCTCTCGGGAGGAAGTAATCACGAGAACCTAGAGTCGGAGTTAGTAAAATCGCTTTAACCCGAATAGAAGAGAGTTCAGAATCCCGGAGTAAAGATCGAGGAGTAAAAGATCCTAGTACCACCCGATGGCGGCGGGCCCGTAAGGCACACGTACCAAGTTAGTAAAAGTTTTTGCAATGTCTAGACTCGACTTCGCCAAGGAGTGTGGAAGGGGATTCTACAGCAAATCGGCTCGATACCAACTTCTCAGACGCCCTCGATTCAATCAGACACTAATCATGCACGCAATGTGTACGATCAAGATCAAGGACTCACGGAAGATATCACAACACAACTCTAAAACATAAATAAGTCATACAAGCATTATAATACAAGCCGGGGCCTCGAGGGCTCGAATACAAGTGCTCGATCATAGACGAAGTCATTGAAGCAACAATATCTCGAAAGTACGGACATAAGTTAAACAAGTTGCCATAAGATGGCTAGCACAAACCGGATACAGATCGAAGAGGCGCAGCCTCCTCGCCTCGGGATCCTCCTAAACTACTTCCCCGGTCGCCGGTACCGGCTGCTGCAGTAGTAGGCACCTCCGGTGTAGTAGTCGTCATCGACGGTGGCGTCTAGCTCCTGGGCTCCATCGTCTGGTTGCAGCAATCGGGTAAAGAAAGGGGGAAAAGGGGGAACAAGGCAACCGTGAGTACTCATCCAAAGTACTCGCAAGCAAGGAGCTACACTACATATGCATGGATATATGTGTAAAGGGCCATATCAGTGGACTGAATCGCAGTAATGCCAGAATAAGAGGGGAAAGCTAGTCTTATCAAGACTACGCTTCTGGTCACCTCAGTCTTGCAACAGGTAGAAGAGGGTAGGTTGAAGTCCTTCAAGTAACCTCACATAGCAATAATCCTACCCGGTGATCCCCTCCTCAATGCCCTGAGAGAGAGCGACCACCGGTTGTATCTGGCACTTGGAAGGGTGTGTTTTATTAAGTATCCGGTTCTAGTTGTCATAAGGTCAAGGTACAACTCCAAGTCGCCCCTGTTATCAAGATCACGGCTATCCGAATAGATTAACTTCACCGCAGGGTGCACCATCTTACCCAAGACGCTTGATCCCATTTGGCCGACACACTTTCCTCGGTCATGCCCGGCCGCGGAAGATCAACACGCCACAGCCCCACCTAGGCACAACAGAGAGGCCAAGACGCCGGTGCAAAACCTAAGTTGCCGCAGGGTCCGGGCCCATCGCCACGAAAGCACACCGACGCTATGTAGGGCGGCCGAAGCGCAGACCTAGCCTAGCGTGCGCTCCAGCCCAATCCGCGCCAAGGCCGCCCATCGCCGACGCCTGGCAAGCTTTACCGATACCACGACGCCGGATACCCATAACTACTCCCACAGAGATGGTTAGTGCGTATAAGCTCAGAGCCAACTCAGATCAAATACCAAGACCTCGTTAAGCGTGTTAAGTAATCATGAACGCCCGAAACAGGCCAGCCCACCTCTCTCTAGGCGGTCTCAACCTGCCTGCCGCCTCCGCCACAAGTAACAATGGAGGCCGTCGGGAACCTGTGCCCACCTCTCTGTCGGGATGGAGCCACCTGTCCTTTCACCCCCATCTCCTAACAAGATTGCTGTGTAATGTAATAGTGTAAAGTACATAGTATATGCCCGTGATCACCTCCGAAGTGATCACAGCCCAAAGAGTATAGCATGGCAGACGGACAAGAGTGTAGGGCCACCGATGGAACACTAGCATCCTATACTAAGCAAAGAGGATAAAGGTAAAGGTAACAACAAGAGTAGCAAGGACAAAGCTATGCAAGAGTATAGGATTAATCGAAGCAAAGAACATGCTACACTACTCTAATGCAAGCAAGATAGAGAAGAGTAGGCGATATCCGGTGATCAAAGGGGGCTTGCCTGGTTGCTCGGCAAGAGAGAGGGTCGCCAACTCCGTAGTCGAACTGGGGGTCGCCAGCCTCTGGGTTCACTGAAAGAAGTAATCTGAGGGGAACACAATAAATAACAGAGCAATCAAAGTATCACAGGCGTAACATGGCATCTGGCGGTGCTAGAGGTGACCTAATCTTGTAGGAGGTGATATCAGGTGAAGGGAAACATCCGGAAAGTATCCGGTGTTCGTGTTTTCAAGAGGAGCCGAGGAGGGAAGTTAAGTGGTTCGATAGGTTAGGGGTGTGGCGGACGAACGGACTGCGATCCGGATTCGGCCCCTGCTGCTCGAGTAACTTTCATGTTGAAAATATTTTAATCCGAGTTACGGATTAAAAGATATGATTTTCTAAGGATTTTATTAATTTCGGAATTTAATTAATTATTTAATTAATTAGAAAAAATAGGTTAATGACATCAGCATGATGTCATGTCGACAACAAATAGTCAACAGAGTTGACTTGTCAACTCGACATGTGGGTCCAGGGGGACCCAATTGTCATTCTCTATGATTAATTAAAACAGTTAATTAGTTTAATTAGTGATTAGGTTAATCTAATCAGATTAATTAACTTAATTAATTACTTACTTAATCAATTACTATTTTAATTATTTTAATTATTATTTATTTATTTATTTAATATATTTTTTAATTCCTTTTCTTTTCTTTCCTTTTTTTAATGTATTGTGGGTCGGGCCCCACTTGTCATACTCCAAGCCTCATTGCTGGGCACACAAAGTGCTACATCGGGCGCTGGCTTAATCTGGGCGCTGGTTGGGGCGCCGCCTCAAACCCAGCACGGGCGAGGGAAGCACCGGGCATGGCGGGGCAGGGACAGGGGTGCGGCTGCCCCCGACGGGAGCACCGGCGAGCGAGAGTACCTGTGAAGCGGGCACCGGCAACCACGACGGCCGTGAGGCACGAAAAGGGTTGGGAGGCGACAGAGGCGCGAGGACGCCAAATGGTGCTCCGGGCGACGGGCGCAGGAAGGGCGCGGCCACCGTGATCGGTCGAGGAGGGGAAGCGCAAGACGACGGTGGTACGCAGCGCCAGAGGGCGCAACTGTGGACGGCCGAGAGCGGCACCGCGCACGGCTCCGGGCGAAAGCAAGGGAAGGCCGGGCAGGGGTCTGCGTGAGGAGGGTGCACTACCGTGGCGGTCAGGTTTAGGGCGTGCCCGCCGGTCAGCGAAAGCAGAGGGGAAGATGGGCGGTGCTCCACGGCGGTTGCAGTGGTCGTGGCAACGGGGTCAAGGAGGAGTCGGGGACGACGGCGCTGGCGAGGAGGAAGGTCGGCGAGGCGGCGTTCCGGGCGGCGTCGCCCTGGAGCGAGGCGACGGTTGGCGCGGTTCGAATCGGCGACGGTGTAGAGGGAGATGGGAGCTTGAGGTGGCGGGGACGGAGCCGACGAGGCGGGCGACGAGGCGGCTGTGGGCCAGCGATGGGATCGAGCTCTCCCAATCCAGATCGGGGAGAGGGGAGCGAACGGGGGGATCTCCCGATCCATATCGAGATCGCGGGAGGAGTGGAGTGAGGGGATCGGGAGGAGTGGGGGGGTAGGTGCGGGTGGGCCCTAGGGTTCCACGGGGGGAGGTTATGCAGGCGTGGCTGGGCCAGTCGGGTGGGCTGGTCGGTGAGGTGGGATGGGCGAGGCCCATGCGAGCTAAGGGTCTCCTTTTCTTTTTTTTCTCTTCCTCTTTTTTTATGTTTTCTCTCCTTAATTCTCCTTTTTTGTTTTAATTCATTTTAAAATATTCGGACACTTTATAAAAATGTGTGCACTCCACCATAATTACCGATGCAATATTTGGCACAACCGTAACATTTTAGTTTTATTATTTGAAAACTTTGTTGTTTGCCTATATTTTAAATTTGAATCTGAATCGTTTTGAACTAACACGAAGTTTACTAACAAGATAACCTAGGTGACGTGGCATCATTAGCAGGGTTACTGTAGCTTGATTACCCGGGCGTCACAATTTCAGAGAAGGAAATGAATATTTTTCCTTTATGAAAAATATTCCTTGGGTCATTTTTGGGATTTTGCAGAGAAGGAAAGATGAGTTAGGGATGGATCGGTCACTTGGGTGAAAATCAAGGATATGCCGAAGTGTTCAAGTCCATTTGAATTGATTCAAAACTCCAAATACAAAGCAAAGGCAACAGAAGTCCGGAAAAAGAGAGAAGGCAAAAACTAGGTTGTCATATATATTAACGAATCTTTCTTCTTTTAGCCCTCTAGATCGAGCAAATCCTCTAGAAGGGTAGTACCAGGCCCGGCCAAAAAGTTGCCTGATGGCATAATGTACAACACCGATGAAATCAAACCAGATGGCGAACCGATTGCTCCTAAAAAGCATGCGCATAAATTTATTCGTCAATGCGGAGTTATTGTTAGGGACCAAATCCCGATCACCGTTCAAGAATGGAATAATCCAAAGGAAGATCAGAGTTAGTTTTGTCGACGAAAGAGCAAAAAATCTGCTTTGGGATACGCTCATGTCACATTTCACCCTATCAGAGCGTTTCACAGATGCAGAAAGGGAGAAACTCAACAAGTGTGCTCTTAAGAAGATAGCCACACAATTCCAGACTTGGAAGAAAAGATTATGGGCCAACTACATCAACACAGAAAAGAAGACTCCAGAATTCACTGGACCACTGGAGACGGTAAAAGATCACTCGGACGTATTTGTGGAGTTCAAGGAATCGGAAGCAGCTAAGGAACGATCGAGGAAAAACAAGATAAATGCTGAGAAGAAAAAGTTTCACCATGTTCTAGGGCCATGTGGTTACAAGACTGGCCAGCCTAAGTGGGATGAATCTGAGGAAAAGATGATTGCTGCAAGGGTCACTCCAAATACATTGGGTTGGCCCGACAGGTGCAGGACTTGGTTTTATGCACATGGGGGGAAGTTGGACCCAAAGACAGGGTAGACTATGAAGCAGGCAAGTCTTAAAGAAGCCTCGGACGCTTTACTTGTTGCAATAGAAGATGCTCGAACAGGGGCGTTCCAGCCCGAGAGAGAGAACGACGAGCTTACACGCGGCCTCAAGAATCCTGAACACCCTGGATGAACATGAGGCAAAGGCGTTGTTCCGTGGTTTGAGGGGTTTGCGGACTGGAACGACACTTACAGAAGTCATGCGAGAAAAAATAAGCAGGATGAAGACAAGAAGAAGCGGGATGCAGACCGGCTTCAAAAGATAGAATCAAAGAACGCAGAATTGGAACGCACTTTCATGCGGCAACAGGAGCAGATCGACACACTTAGCCAGCAAAGGGCGTCTCAGTGGCAGGAGGGTGCAGATCCAGCATTGGATAGTACCGTCTCATCTATGCCAAAAAGCAACGTGGGTTCCACGGGGGTCCCGGCCGATGATGCACTGTTGGCTCGCTACCCCGTGGATGATATCAAAGAGACGACAAGTTATGAGCTACACACGAAACTGAAGAACATATCCATGAAGGTGGTGGTCGGCTTTGCTTTACCAAATCCCCCTGAAGCAACCTTCCATGGCAATCCGATTCCAGCTGGCTATGCTCGTGTCGGGGTGGATGAAGTGATGTCGGGATATGACTCACTAGAGCTTGACTTTCCTGGAGGTCAAGCGGAGCAGACACTGGGAGAAGTCATATGTGGTCTCTGCGTATGGAGAAAGGAATGCATCGTCTTTCCAAACTCGACGTCAAGGCCACCGACTCCTCCTCCAAGTCCGTCGCGTCAGCGGACTCCACCCCACCCCGAGACGGAGTGCAGCGCGAATCCTCCACCGCGTCATCTGACTCCATCCCACCACGAGACGGAGCCCAGCGCGAGTCCGCACTACTGATCTCTACAGCGTCAGCGGACTCCCAAACGGAAGGGAGGACCAAAGAAGAAACACGACCCTGCTGCCAAAAAGAAGTTGGCTTATGAGTTGACTGGGGAGGAAACCCAAGAGGTCATGGCTGGCGAAGTGAAAACCCATTTTGCACCAAAACCGCCCCCGCCAAAGGAGAAAATACCTGAGAAAGTCATACAACACTTTGTGGATCTTGCTAAACCGGCTGTCGACAGAAGGCGAACAGACTATGAACACTCTATTAGCAAGTCATATCATGCACAAAAATAAGGACGAGCCTTATAGGTAGTAATAAAAGCGGGAAAACTGTTCCCCAACTCGGAGAACGAGCAGTGCAATCGCCCCCCCCCCCCCCCGCTCAAGGTGAGTACCGATAAGTCGGCAATAACCGACGCTGCTTGAGTGATGGCTGGAGAGGCCGGTATCATTGTTGAACAACTCCTAAGCATCGAGGAAGTCCCCATGATGGAAGAGAAGGCACTAGCATGGAAATATGTCCTTGGGAACCCTCTGGTCAAGCCTGAGGAGGTCCCGCATCTATCAACGCAAATGCGCAGATTGCATGACTGGTACCTGAGAGAAATAAAGGCCGGGCGAGAGAGCCTCATGGTGAAAGTCAAGCCAGAGCATTACTTCCATGGAAAATATTTGTGGATTGAGTTTCCAGAACTTTTTCAGTTATTCAATCAAGACGCACTCAACAATCTCTCGTAAGATGATATTATCTCTAAGTGATTTCTTTATGTATTTAAGTCTCTAGCTCAGCTCGTTCATTGCCTGTAATTATCCTCACTATATTCTTTTGTGTGGTATTATGCAGAATGAAGATTTTTGAAATGAAAAGAGCTAGAGTCTATGGCATTGGGTTCATTGACCCATATACCGTTAATGAAACTGTGTTAAATAAGCACCCAGAAGGACATAGAGAATATCTTGCTAATGTTTCTTATGGAACTAAATACCCAGACATACTATTTCTTTACAACTTCAGATGAGTGTTACTGTCTTGTACTACAAAATCTATTTTGCTTACTAGATGTTAAGTGTAGTTGATGAGTTATGCACATGCCCGCGTATATAAACGTTTGCGCAGTTTCCATTTGATCTTGCTAATCATTAGAATTGATGAGGGAAAAGTTTAAGTACTGGACTCACTAACTAGAGAACCTAAAGAATACACCAGCCTGAAGTTGATGCTTGACAGGTATTTCAATCATTATCGCACTATGTCAGCCTCTTTAGTTCATTTCCTGATATCAAGTAATTAATAACTCCTTTATTTATTTTCTTTGCCGAGTAGGGTTTGAAAAAAGTTCTTCCAAGAGGTTGTCGGTGCATGGGAACCAAAGCTGAAATGGTGGCGACCCAGGGTAATTAAGTAGTACTAGCTACGCCCGTTCATCTCTTTAATTCTAGTTTCAATACCATTATCATGCTTGATTATTATCTGATTGAATTCTATTCTCGTAAAGTGCATGAGGCAGGTGACGGGGAATAATTTATGTGCATACTACGTTTGCGAGAACATTCGCTTTATGACCGAAAGGAGCAGAGAGGCAAGAGATCTTTCGGTACGATAACACAATTCACAATTCTTTTTATCATGATCTAATATATATACACACAACTAATGTATTCATATTGATCTCTTCTTTAAAGATGTCGGAGATGCAGGATAGACTCCTACTACAGGACCAGATACGAGCACTTCAAGAGGAAATGGCGGGATTTTTGCTTGAGCAGGTCATAGCTCCTGACAAAGAATACCATTTCACCTAATGTCTGCATGTAATGATCTGCAAATTTTAGGAGAAATTGTATATACCAACTTGTGTGTGTGTGTATCTGTGTGTGTGTGGTCGTACAAGAAATTCTATAATATATGATTGGTTCTACGAGAAATCCTATTATATATTCATAACATGTACAGTATTTAGTAGCGTAAAAAGAATTAAATGGAAAACACAAAATGAAAAATAAAAATAAATCATAAACCTTAAAACCCTAAACTTCTAGTTTCAGTTGGTGGCACCAACCGGGACTAAAGGTTCCCGGCCCCCGGCGCGCGCTGAATGCCACGTGGAAGGGATTTAGTCCCGGGTCGTGGCCAACCGGGACTAAAGGGTGGGGGCCTTTAGTCCTGATTTATTAGTCCCGGTTGGTGACCCGGGACTAAAGACCTTTCCCAACCGGGACTAATGCCCGCTTCTCCACTAGTGTGCGTCTTTTATGTTCACTTCATATATGCTCGCGAGCATGGCCATTAGTTCAATCGTTGAATTGGAGCCAGATGAAAAGCAATGGATCAAGAAGAAAAGAGGGGAGGCACGCAAGCGAAGTGAAACAAAATGATTGAGAGCCATGTTTATGAATGGTAAGGGTCCAATAAAAGGTTGCTAGTGTGTTCTTGCATGAACAATCATCGATCGCTTTGTATGGCCAAACTAACTGGTTGGTACCAAGTTGTCTAGATGGTATGCTATATCCATTTTGGTGTCTCCCTGTTTTATGTTTGTTGAAGAAACTGAAATAAGGAGTTCACAGCAGCTGCTGCTGCTGCTGCTGCTACTGCTTAAGGCTGACATGTAGAAAAGGTAAAGCTGTAGAAGAAAAATCTTCTGGGGAGCATGATGAAGTGCAGCTCACACAACATTGGGATGGGAAACTAGTAGTAGTAGTACTTTTGCACCACCATAAGTACCCCCAAAAGAAATTATAATGAAGTTGCTCTAGGCCACCCTCACGTACGTGCTAAACACCAGCATCTTGTGTATAAATCTGATTCTGCTTCCTTGTAGCGATTTCACTATTCGCACAATATGAAACAAGTTCTCCACTTAATCAGTCGACTTGAAGGTCAAATATGTCAGGAACCAAACAAATTGTGGCACCAGCAGTGGGCTTAGAATCTGGTGAGGTAGTAACAAGCGATTATTTTCCCCGAAAGAGGAAAATGCAATATAGTAACCTGAAAGATCAAACTCGTGAAGCTCCTGTACGTATATATGTCTAAGTTGTATGCATCTAGAGTTTCTAGACATGTTCTCCTCTGAACCAATGATCATAGCAAAGCACGCATAATAGAGCTTTAGCGTAGTAAAGGTAGTACCACAGTAAATAAGCAAATGCTCATACGGATTACGCAGCTCGTAATACAAAAGCACATGATTCCAACGATCAGAATATAAAGATTCTATCTGGTTACACATAAAAATTGCAAACTAATTCAACTGCATCCTTATTCTAACACAGATAACAAAAATCTACATAGTGGACAGTGGGAACAACTCTATTCTAATAAACATAACCCGAAAATGAAAGGCCATACACAAGCTAGTCCTCATCCATGGTCTCAGATTTGGAGGTTGTGCCCCTGGTTTCAAGGGAATTTTGTGATCACACTCTCTAGGAGGAGGTAGTACTGTTAATTCTGTGAAAATTTCCTTATATTTTTCCAATAGAGGAGCAAGTTCAGCAGGGATAACTAGTCTGTGCATTGCTGATTCAGTGTCTTCTATTTCAGTCCGCAGGATATATCCCATGACGCCTTTCTGGAGCATCTTGTCCAATTTGAGAGCAGATATAATGCACTTTTCTTTAGGAAGAGTGTGATCAAAAAGTGTTACTGGAGAACCATTCTTTGTGACAATTAAAATCCTTTCTACTAGATCAAGACAGATAGGTCATAGGGCTGTAGCTATAAATCTAGTCCGCTCCCAATATGATGTCATAACTGCCTAGGTCAAGCAGTTTGAAAGAGCTAGAGAAGGATTTCCCCTGGATAGAGAAATTCCTGTGTGGAACTATGCTGTCAGATATCAAGTGGGCACCCCCAGCTACTGTAACTTTCTTTGGGGCCATAACTGTCTGATGACAATTGCTTTTTATGGAAAATTCTTTACTCATGAAAGTATCTGAGGAGCCACTGTCCACTAGGGCAACTGCTTGTTTACCATCTATCATCAGTAGCAAGGAAAATGTAGTTGGATCAGTAGTTCCCTCTGCTGCATGGTAAGAAATATACATGGCCTACTTAGTTTGGTCCTGCTCAGGTGTGTTAGGAGCAGTATGAAAGGCTTTCTCAGGAGATTGTATGTCCTCAGTACTAAGTTCTATTTCAGTGTCATCTTCTACTTCTTGCAATATGTGTAGTGTTTTGCCAATTTTGCATTTATGTTGTCTAGACCAAGGCTCTCTACAGTACCAGCAAGCTTTGGCATTTGGAAGAGGATTGTTAGGTTTTTCCTGTTGTACCTGCTGTGGGAGTGGAGCCAGTGGAAAATTATTTTTGAAGGGCTGATTATACTGTCCATTTGGTCTAAATTGTGGAGAACTGGTAGTTCTTTTGGCAGCTGCTGCTTTTCCATAGATCTTGGAGTACCAGTATGCCTCTATCATGCCAGTGGGTTTGTGACCACACACATCATGTTTGATATCTGCTTTAAGGCCTCCAATATAACAGCTGAGCAGAAAGTTTTCCTGCGGACAGGGATGGTCTCTCTTCACTAGTGCAACACACTGTTCAAAACTGTCAGTGTAATCTGCTATGCTGCCCTTTTGCTGAATATTTTTCAGTAGCTCGACAGCCTCATGGACATTTGCTTCAGAGAACCTGTCTGCAACTAAATTACAAAACTGCTGCCAAGGAACACAAATATTCTTTAACCAATTTGCTGCCCTGCCTTGCAGATGACCAGTTGCTAGGTTCACCCATTGATCATATGGTGTACCTGACATATCAAAGAATTTCTCACAATTAACTAGCCAGCCAATGGGGTCCTCTCCACTGAATAGTGGAATTTCCAGTCTAGGCCCTCTCAAAGTAGCTTCAGCAAAATAGGAAGGTCCTCCTAGCTGAGTTGCATGTTGATTTCTTTGTGCATTATACAACTGACCAGCAGCTTGGTACACTTGTGGCTGCATTAGACTGGCTGGAGTAGTGTTGATAAACTGTCCGGTAATTCTGTTGTAAGTGTGTGGAGAAACATAGACAGGGGCTGACAGAGGAGCATAGTACCCACTATTGCCTGTAAAACCCATGGCTTGGGCCTTATCATTCTTGCTGATTTCTTGTGGAGCTATTCGAAATTGAGGATGCTCAGCTCAGGTAGTACAGGCTGTCTGAGCGTAGTTGTGTGGGTACTGTCAGTAAACAAGTCTGCTGTTGGCAAGCTTGTTGTGGCTCCTGGGATTTGTGTGCTAGGAACAGAACACTGTAGATCGAATGTTGCACTCAAATTCTTTGTGACAGCTGGAGCACTTGGTATACAGGCATATGATCAGCAGCTATATGTACGGGATGCTGGGGTGTGTTTTAATACCTGGGCCAGTGATAGGTGCTGCTGATGGCGTCACACACTCTGACTTAGTTGGTGAAACACTCTGCAGGATGAGGTTCGGTGTCTTCTGAAGCTCAAAATTCAGATCGGCTAGTTTCTTTTCTGTTCCACTCTCGGCATGGTTACCATCTCAGATCGTAATTGCTGTACTTCTGAGCGTAATCCCTTCAAATCAGAGAGCTCAGCCCGCAGTTCAGAGTGATCTGAACCTTGGCACGTGTGTCGGCCATCTTCAGATCGGATCGGTGCGAGAGACGGGCTATCGATCTCGCCCCAATTAACTCCGATCTGGACCCAACTCCTTGAGCATGAGTAGGAGGACCAGGAATTTTACAGGAATCCCAACCTGCCCGCCTAGCTCCTGCCCTACGCCACCACTGGCACATGGATCGGCTTCAGGGACAGGAATTTTACCGCGAGGAGAAGATCCCCAAGCAACCTTCCCGGACTCTGATCTATGCCCGAATGAACTCCGCCACCACGTTCGCCGCCGCCACAAACAGGGAGGGACGGGAGGGATGTTACGGGAGAGCCCAACCCCTCGTCCTCCACTGCTCAATTCGCCGCCGCAACGTCACCATCGCCGAGAAATCGACTGGCTTCTGATACCTTTGTGATAACTAAATCACGGGAATCACTCGATCTATGGATGGGGACTGAGAATATTTGGATTAATCGGTGAAAGCGGAAGGTAATCAGGTAGCTGCACGGGAGGAGGCCCGGCTTACAGTACAGTATCTAGGGTTCTAAGCTACAATAATGTCTGGAGTTGGTTTAAAGTAACAAGTGTTACTGACGTTGGCGGCAAAGTACGGCGACGCCATCCGAGCCGTCCATCTTGGCTTACATGGCGTGCTTCGATCTCAGCCGTCCCTTATCTGAACTTCTCTGTTTCTCCTTGAGCGTCTGTTTCTTCAGTTCAGCAGTAGCAGGACTGGGTCCTGACAGATAACAGAAATCTACATACTAGACAGTGGGAACAACTCTATTCTAATAAACATAACCCAAAATTGAAAGATTATACATAAGCCAGTCCTCATCCGTAATCTCCCCAATCTACACATTCCTCAAATACAGTATATTTTTAAGAACTAAGGTACCAACTACCAAGTTGATCATGAGATGTTCTGTTTTGAAAAGAACAAAATTGGCGTCCTCTTGAAATATCATCTGTATATGAACAGCTGTCATTAGGGCCCACCACTCTCAAATTCGTCAGAGCTTCTCCCTGTCCTGTTTCCTTGGTGGCGTCTCCCTTGTGTAAACTAACGGACTACCATCAGGAAAGCAGATTCCTGGAAATCAAAATGACAACAAATGCAGCTTCAGCAAGAACTGACAGCATGAAGACAACAAATGCAGTTGCTGCAAGAAGTGCCACTGAGATCATTTCAATTGCTTGAGCATAGGGAAAAGATGGAGATTAGCATTTAACAGATCGATTACTTTGCAGTTTGTATAATTAAAAGACTGTCTTATTTCTGCAATGATGTGCACTGATGGATATAACATGTTGCTTACGAATATCGAGGAACATGGAGAGTCAACTAACATGTTGTATCAAATTGTAACTGGGCTAGTGATCTATCAGATGAGCCCACTAAATCTTATTAATATGTTGTGCCGAATTGTAAAATAAAATACATATTTATCATAGGTATTCAATAGACTGTGTTTCTCAATCCACAGAAGAAAGCGTTGTCAAGTAAAAATAATCAGAAGAACAAATAGAAAGGAGGATGGCAAGGCAATCAACAGAGGAAGAACATTAAATGCATGTAGTAATCTAGTACTCCCTCCGTAAACTAATATAAGAGCGTTTAGAATACTAAAGTAGTATGCTAAACGCTCTTATATTAGTTTACAGAGGGAGTACTATAGAGCCAAAGATATCCATAGTATATTAAGAAAATGAGTGTTTCATTATTAAATCATTAAACAGGAGGTGTCTGGATTCATATTTTTTGCAGGCTGCGGTATAACTACAGGTATGGATACTGTAGCATGAACACAAAAACTGCCACAAGGTTGTATGAACAAAACAAAATAAATATTTGTCTAGCTTGAAAGATATATACAAAACGACAAATACGCTAAAGGCACAGCAAGGGAAACTGTATAAACATATGACAATGGTAAATACTGTGCACTACGTTACTCTTCATGAGACAAAAACATGCATACCATATCAAATGACAGAAGAATATTGTTTGTTCAGAAAACAAATAGGTCTTGTCAAAGGTCCAAGGCTCCAAATACAGTGTACCTTCGAGAAAAGGAACATCTCAATGAGCTCAGACCTTGGGCTCGGTCTTCTCATCCAAGTTCCTGCTTGCTCATAAAAGTGAGGGTAGTGTAGTATTGTTTTCTTTCCTCGTAATTAAATAAATCTGTAACAAATAAACATTAATATTTCTGAACATTGTGACAAATAATGCAACTGAAAATGTTACGCAAGCTGATAATCAGTCAAGAGCAGACCAGATTGTCCTCCATGAAGTGGGTCCCTCAACATACCAGTGCTGTAACTCAACACTATACCAGCGCACATCACAACAACCCTCAACACACACTTGATTAGAGGTACTTCTAGAAAACCAATCAAGTTCGTAAAATAAAACTAAACTACTTTCAATATGCAGCCCAAATTTGTAGACAATATGAGCATGCATTTCGACCTACAGGCTACAGCCAAACTCAGTTTCTTCTCGGTCTAACCATCTAATGGAGCTATCCTGCATATCTAAATTTCGTACAAAATTATTTAACTGATATATGCCAAATCATTTTAGTTCTATTAATTACATTACATAATTAAAATTGTAATTGCTGAAGTACATGATGTATACTAATTCAAAGGGAAAACCTTAAAATTGATAGGGTGGTTCCATGGTTATTGATGGTGGATCATGCTATTAGATCTTTTGTTACTAAATTGAAAGGGATGCATTTTTTATTTATTTGCTGTAATGTAAATTGCATAAATTTATTGTAAGAGCTTACCTGTCATTGAATTGTAGGTTCGGAGGATGGTCAGTTTAGCATTGACATACACGACAGTGGATTTTTTGTGGAATTGGGAAGAACAGGACAAATATTGATTGGTTTGATAATTGCGAATATTTATGCTGTATCTTTTGGCATAGAAGTATTAAGAAAGCTTCTAATATGAGTAACAAGGTAAAAAAAGAAAACTCAGGCGTAACTCAAATCAAATATATATAATGTACCCCCCCCCCCCCAACTCACACACACACACAAAGAAAAAGGGTACAGCATTGCAGTTATAAATGGGATAAAAGATGGCTCAAAACCTCTTCCAAGATGCAGATTCTTGAATAAAGTGGCCGCCTTCCAAACTGCAGGTGTTGAAAAAAGTGCACACATGCCGACAAACTAGATCGCATGTCGAAACTTCATTCATGGGACCATGCCAGATAGCATCTGTATGAAAGCAAAAGATGAGATTATGGGAAGAATATCGAGCTATCAACTGGAAAATGAGATGTTACTTTTGCACCAAGCATGTTACAAAAAGGATACGTGAGAGAATTATAAAAAGTTCAAAGGTGGCATAAATGTGGGTGCATGTGCATGTGCCTGCGTGGGGAAATGAGAACAGAGAAAACAGTCGTAAGGTGGCATAAATATGTCAGAGAAATTAGTTCATACTCATTGGATTCTGAACAGGTAATTTATCATGTTCTCCAACAAAAGGGTATAATGTTTGTGCAATAACATATGAATCTTGCTCTTGTTGAGAAAAAGAAACAATGAATATACATCAAATTCCACAAGTGCCAGTTTTGGGAATAAACATGCAAGATTCAGATCGAAGCATGAATGATCGCACAAATATTCCTTGCGAGATGTCTGCCAAGCAAGCTGTCAGTCTGTCACAATCCTGCATATCCTTTTTCTATCACAGAAATGAAAGAAATTCTGGACTAAAAGAGGTACCCCATGCTTTCATCTATACTACTCCCTCCGTTCCAAAATAGATGACTCAACATCTATATCGTACAAAGTTGGGTCATCTATTTTGGAACGGAGGGAGTAGATGCCTATGGTGCGCCCCTGATGAGTGGGCTTTCGTCATCCCATATATAGTATCTAATTGATTGTATAATTAGTTGTTTATAATGGCCTTGGTGCTACACTTAAAAGTCTTGCACTATTAGCTGGCCGCCCTTTTTCATTGTTTCGGCTCATGCCTTAAGAGTATGTGTCTATATGCATGCAATTTATACACCATCAGATGGGCTGATTTGGTGAGGCATACTTAAGTACCGTTGTATCTTGTTTGTTTTAGGCCGACTTATACCCCTGGTATTCTCAAAAAGGACCCGTTCTGTCAAAGGAGGAATCCCGATGAAGTAAAGGAGAAGGCAGACGATTGCTAGCCAAGAGGTGGTGACATTGCACCTGGGGAATGGCGTGTCTGCAAAGAGTCAAAGAACGAAGAGAAGGAACAAGCTCCAAGTTAATGTGGCTTAAGTAGGTGAACCACCAACGCGGCCTCTCTCCACCGGCTATTAAAAGCCGGCCCCGCATTAGCACCCCAGGGTCAAAGAATTTAGCCAACTACAGGGATCAGGCCAACTCGGTTCTTCCACAACACAATGCACATCAGATCGATGCGGCTTAAGTAGGCCTACAGCAAGGACGACACTGTCTGTGCATCTACATGTGGTGCAGCATTTGGAAGTTTAGAAACTCCATAACAGGTGTGGTGAACTGAAAACTGTCAAGGCTTCGGTGATACTCTCTGCTGTTCAGGCGAAGGAGAGGCTGGAATCCTTCTGCCTGTATCTAACGAAGTACTCCCTCCGGAAATACTCGTCGGAGGAATGGATGTATCTAGATGTATTTTAATTTTAGATACATTCATTTTTATGCATTTCTCCGACAAGTATTTTTGGACGGAGGGAGTACCTCCAAGCCCCTCTACAAATCCTGGGTGGCTGAACTGCCGCACATGGAGGAATGCGGACGCTGCCTCCTGCTACTCCACTTCTGCCAGCCAACTTGTGGACAGCCTGAAGATCTCAGAGTTCAAACAGTCCCTGTTTGATTCACCTGATCGCGGCGCCCGTACCTGAAGGTGAAGCTCATCTCCAGCACAGCTTCGCCTCTGGAGATCTGCTGGTCCCCTCAGCCTGACACTACGCCCTCCAAATATCCAGGCACTCGAAAGGAATCGAGGACGAGCTCAAGCTGCTACCTGCCGTTTGACTTGTACATCCTTTGCTCTACCACTCACGCCTGCATGCACTGCACGGGGACTTAGTCCATGTAGTTTTTTACTTCCCATGTTTCTTTCTAGTTTTCTAGTTTCATTTCCCTCTTTCTATCTGAACTCGGCCTTTTGGCCTTGCCTATACTTGCGACTTTATGGTTTCATTCTGAGCTAATGAAACTGGGGAGGTTGCATCAATTTTCATCTTAAAAAAAAATCTCCAGTTTTAGCTGTTATTGTCAAAAGTTTCTGCTGTGTGAAAAGAACTTCTACAACCAGTGACTGTGTCAAATTTTCATTAACCGAAAAGAAAACAAAATTTTGTTCTTCATTACAGTCTTCGATAGGTCATTATTATCAAAGTGGTAAACAGACTAGGCATAATTTCATTATCAGCTATCAACAATTTCAGTTGCACAATATATAAGCTAGTGCCCATCTCAAACAACCCGCATTACTCAGTTCAGTAAGAAAGTGTGCCCTGCAACGATAAAATATCAACCTAAACTCACGAAACTTCCGCACATGCGAAGCTATATATACAATTTACATTTGCCCCTAAGGACATGAAGGTCTTGACAAATACTCCCTCCGTCCCATAATATAAGAAGTTATTACATCCAATATACCCACATATTGGATGTAATAGCATCTTATATTATGTGACGGAGGGAGTAGGAGATACAACCTTCTATACAGATGCTGCAATTTTTAACTAACCATCTCAAGTACACTATCTAAGAAAAATTCGGTATACATACATAATATCCCGACTCCAGTATGATCTACACTACTTGAAAAATCAAATATACATAATATCCTTACTCCAGTATGATCTACACCACTTGAAAAATCAAATCATCAAACTAAGCTTAGCCAGGTTTTGTAGGGTTCTATTGTTCTCACTTGCAATCCAAAAACAAAAACTGGAACCTACAGGTCAACGTTTAGCCCGATGCAACCTCATTTCCGATCATGAGCAGTGTTTTTATCACTAAGAGTTTAAGAAAATACTGTTATGAAGAATGGAAGGTGAGAAAGGCACATATGAGATTTATATTAAAATATATCCACGATATTATTAGCGTGTATTGCCTGGGAGATACATGGGAAGCCAGGCTTGAGGCAAGCACGGAAGATATAAGGGGCGCTGAAGAACCTGTGCATCAAAACCCTTGCTGAATTAGAGCAAAATAGTCTTACCTGGTGAGAAGGATAGGCAATGGTGTAACTGTTGGAACCTTCTTCATCCCTCCTGAACCAGCAGTCCAGGACCAGCAAGATGTGCTGTAAAAATTCGAAGTTGTCAGACTGCTCCTTGAATAGGATCTTCTGTAGTCTTGCAGAACCACCAAAATCCTGCAAATGTAAAGTATAAGTGTGGCCAAGACAAGAATATGGATTGAAATAGAGTTGTCAAAGTATCAGAGAATAGTCTTCAAAAGAGAAATATTTAAAAATATATCGCCATACACAATCTGCTTGTAAATTTGTGTATCACCAAGAGTTAATATGTGAATAGTATGTATGTATACAGAAAAAAAAACTTAAAACAGTAACAGGTGGGAAAGTAATTCCTGTAAACATCAAGAATGTTTATCCTGCCGATCTTCCATATTAAGCTTCTTAGCTAAGCCATTGTAATGAGCAATTTGCTGAGAGCGTCAATGAATCTGCCATAAAAAAACTAAGCAAAGAAAACCAGAAAGGCATGGACAGGAGATTGGAGCACTGTCCCACAAACTCAGCATCTTCAATTCTGGAAACCATAGGAATCCATGGGAAGCGAAACAAAGAAGGCAAAAACTGTGATTATAGTACTAAACAGATGAAATCACAAACAAAGCCTAAATAGTTGTTAGCAGACGCACATCTAGATCATCCTCATAATCCAAGAGAAGCAGCAAAGAATGCATCCAATCAAAGAAAACCAATGTAGCAAGTGCACAAGATTATCTTTTACAAAAAAACAAACATTAATTATTTCCTATGAACCCAAATAGAGCTGTGTATGCACCAATGGATCACATAAACAGATGATGCTAGATACATCTTATAGGAGAAAAAAATGTAGCAATAAACGGCTGAACCTATAACGTAACCTGGTTCTACTCTGAGTAAAAGATGATCTCTACCAAAACCATGAAACAAGAATTTGCTATCTCCAAGCAACATTGTTGTTGAAGTTGCGATCCGAGACACCATGGACAGTAATACAAATATTGATCTAAACTTTCATGAACACTAACCTAAGATCTCTCATTTCTTGGTGGTTGCTGTAATTTTCCCTTCTCTTCCACCTAACTTCTATCTTATTTGCTTAGATCACCGAGGTCCTACTTTCAACGAGACCTGCAAGAATTGCTATTATCAGAGTAGTGCACAACAGTATAACAAGAGAGAATATGAAGAAAAAAACTGTAAGAAGAACAAGCAGACAGCACAATAAAAACTTAGCCCCTCTATGTTCTGTTCGACTGGACATTGACCACACAAATGAGGAATGTATAGAAATTGTTCGAGATCTGAGAGTAAAGGATGCACATATGAACCAAAGCGGGATTACATTATTGGTATTTAAGTTAATGGATCATCACAGCCAAGTGATGAATTACATGGCCGAGGTAAATTTCAAATAACTTGACACAACCAAACATAGTGCAATCATAGCATTGTGTTCTCCTGTTCACTCTGAAATTGGAACTCGGAGCAGTCTTTAATTTCTTCAGAAGGATGTCACTCAGAATAATCTCAAAACAATTGCAATGAAGGAAATTAGCACCGTTGTCACCCTCTAAAACTAAGTTTGGGTAATAAACATTTCAGATGGGCAACAACTATCAATACAGTAGGTACAAGTACAATGAGAAGGACGTAGTGTTGGGGTCAGAGAGAACCTAGGGAGTTCAAGGTACATGCTTATCTATGGGCCACCTCTTCTTTTGCCTTATTAAGGCTAAATCTAAGAGAAAAAACAGACGAATAAAAAGTACTTGAAATGTGGGATACATGAATTTTCAGCCTAGAAGTTCTGTAATACTAAAACAGTGAGTCAAACTTCCCTTGTTGTAGATTGCAAGTTATCAACAGGGAAGGAAGGGCTGGTGGGAACTGAGCATGCAAACCAAGTTCATAGTAAACCACTTCAAGAAAAGAACCATGCCAGTATAAAATGATGAACAACTCAGTAAATATCTGAATAGGTTAAACTAGCTGGGAACTGCTACACTAAAAGCTGCCCCATACATTTACTCAGTCTATTACACAGCTCGAACCATGATCCAAGATAAGTTGATGATTTTGCACAACCCTTTCTGACAAGCTCTCCTAGTGCTAGGACAACACTGTAAGAAGAAATCACAGTATTTAATGAACTTATCTAGAACTCTGAATCTATCACCAAACTATGGCCAACAGTTGATTGCTTGTACATGTCTATCTCTGGGATCCTGAACTATGGCAACACTGGATCCGAGACGACACCATCTTTATCTCTGGGATGAGTGCATGGTGCAAAGTTCTCCAGTTATGTTGTTACTGTCAAAAGTGTCTACCATGGGCAAAACGAGCAAACTGTTTGTCTTTGTTACAGTCTTCAATAGGCCATTATAGTGTAAACGGATTAGGTATGACTACATTATCAGCTATCGCTAACGATTTCAGTTTCACAACATATGGCTAGTGATCATCTCAAACAATCTGAATTACTCAGTTCAGCAAGAAAGAGTGCCCTGCAACAATATGAATAATTGAATATCAATCCAAACTCACAAAATTTCCACACATAAAAAGCTACAGAATGTACATTTATATGTAGTTTTTAGATATCTCATTTTAAGAGTGCACTCACTCATGGGACAGACTTTTAAACAAGCATGGATTAACCAAAAAAATTATTTGACTATAGTATGATTGCTCCTAAGGACATAAGGTCTTGTCAAATGAGAGACACAACCTTTAATACAGATGCTGGAACTTTTAACTAAACTTCCCAGGTACACTACATAAGCAAAATCTCGGTATATATTGATAATATTCTGACTCCGGTATGATCCACACTGCTTAAAAATCAAATCATCAAACTACACTTAGCCAGCTTCTGTAGGGTTCTACAGTTCTGACTTTACAATCAGAGGTCAACGTTTAGCCCAGATGCAACCTCATCACCAATCATGAGCAGTTCTACATTTCCTAGGGAGTAGTCCAAAATCCATAATCATGAATAGATGACTTCATGTGCTCTCTGGTAAGCCAGAAATAGGACTTAGTACTATCAACACACAAAGTATCTAACAACTCTCTTCTAATGATAGCATGACTCAAATGTCCATATTTTAGCTTAATATCTAAAAGATTTTCTGCACACACAAAAAATAGCTATTCTGGTGAGCAGCAAGACAAAGATGAAAAACTAAATCCTGACAAATAAAGCAAGTATATAAGATATTGATATAGCTAAAGTCAGCTATACCACATACTGTGTTAGTCCTTCCACCTTCCAACTTTGCAAAACTGAAGTCAACTATCTGTCACACATAGAAACATGTGCATTAGTAAAACAATGATGCTATCTAAACTCCTGTCATGTGAATTATTCATTTAGTTCAAAATACTACGGAAGAATCAATATTTGGTCTTATATACTCTAGCTGCAGTCAGAGGTGAATTTACTTGTAAGCTGTGGGGTCAGCCTACCCCACAACTTTTTTGAAAAACAGCCTATAAGGCTATAAGTATTGTCGATTTTCTGTTCACTATGAAGAAAAAAATTAAAAAAAATAGACCCCACAGATTATTGTGGCTGGGGCCGCCACTGGCTGCAGTGCTAGTCTAACATGATTATTAGTTTTACACTAAAAGTAGTTTATTAGTAGTACCAAAAGGGAGGAGGAAGGAAACCACGCTGTGCTCCAGTTGGGGAGGTGGTCCGGGAATGGGCGCACCATAGCCATGGCTGTGCCGAGCGCCTTCCTTCACCAGCATCCGCTGTTTCTGAGAGGGCGCACGCGTGGACCTCCCGTTCCTGCTCCAAATTAATAAATGGCAGTTTCCTGTTGAGAAAGGACATAGATTAAAAGCTTCTTGAATCTGTTTCTCTCTTAATTGAACACAGAGCGGTCTTTAATTTCTTTATTTAGGAAGGATGGCATTTAGAATGATCTCAAAACAATTGCAACGAAAGAAATTAGCACCATGTCACACGCTAAAACCAAAGTATGTGTAGTACATTCCAAACGGATAACAACTATAAATACAGTAGGGACAATTTTGAGTGAAGTAGTGTTGGCGGTCAGAGCGAACATAGGGTTTCAAGGCACATGCTTATATATGGAACATAGGGTTTGAGGGCACATGCTTATATATGGGCCACCTCTTTTTTTGCCTGAAGGCTAAATCATAGAGAAATATCAAACAAATAAAAAGTAATCAAAATGTTGGATACATGGGTGTTCAGCCTAGAAGTTACTGTATGTAATACTAGTACACAATGAGTCAAACTTCCATTGTAGTAGGTTGCAGGTTATCAACAGGCAATGAAGGGCTGATGGGTATTGAGCATGCAAACCAGTTCATAGTAAGCCACTTCAAGAAAAGAACCATGCCAGTGACAGGAGAAATGACAAACAAGCAACTCTGTAAATACCTGAATCGGTTTAACTAGCTGGGGACTGCTACACACAAGAATTTCTGCATGCATTTAATCATTTAATCGTGATGAGCATAACTGAGATTTGTTGCAAATTGCAACACAAGCACAGAGTGCAGACAGATTAAAAGGGGTCGGCATGGTGCTAATTAATCACCGAATCGAGCAGCCTCGCCAGGGGCGTTGGGGGTTGGAGGGGAACGCGTCGAGACAGGAGAGGTGGGAGGTGGGTGCAACGGGGAAGGGGAAGACAGATCTACCTCCAGATGTCAGCCTGTAGCTGCAACGGGGACAGCCACCCCATGGGGATCGGGGACGGGACAATATCACCCCGGCGCCGGGAGCGGGGACGGGTGGTGGGCGCGTTGCGCGGGGAAGGGGAAGGGGAAGACAGAGCCATCCCCGGTCGGGGAAGTCCACGTTGCGGCGGAACCTACCAGAGCACGCCGGGGAAGGGAAGTCCGCGGCGAGATTGGTGTCGCTGAAGAGCGCTGCGCATACAGCCATACAAGGCTCGAACTGCGCGAGGGGAGATGGTTCGCAGCCACGCAGGAGAGGAGGGCCGCCGCCGCCGTCGCGGGCCACGTCGGTGGAGCCGGAGCCGGAGACGCCGGTCCAGGAGGCAGTATGAACGGGAGTTGGGCTGGGCTGGACTGGCGTGTGCGGAGGGCCGGTAAGAGCTGGCCTTCTCGTGGTTGGGACCCATTGGTCGGTCTATGTTACTCGAACTTGCGTCTCACGGTTACTTTGGTCACTGTACAACAGAAACTCGAGCAATACGGTCACTGTGTACGGTGTAACGTGAAAGTACAGTCACTGTGCGTCGTAGACTGCTCGTACACCACCTGTGTTGACCACCTGGCTTCGAGTCCGCGCGCCAGGTGTCACGTGGAGAAGCGACCCGATGGCATATTTGCAAACCCACCCCCCACGTTGTGTGAAAGATGCCCGAAGCCCTCCCACGTCTCTCCACCTCTCCACCTCCCATGTCTCTTCGTTCTTGGTCGAGGCGATCAAATCAGCGGAGAAAGTGACAAAGGCGTGGTGCTCGCAGGCGCCGTGTTCCGGCGTCGTGGTCGGAGCAGCAGGCGCGGAGTAGTTTCTCCTCGCGGTGGTGAAGAGGAGGTGCTGCCGCCATGTCTTCTATTCGTCGCCCCGACGGAGCCCCTGCGCCCGTTTACCGTAAGTTTAGATTTTTGTGTAAATCTTCTTCTTTCTCTTCCATTCGAGTTTGATAGGGTTGGCATTGTGTTCGCCTACGATATGTGGTAGTATTTATCGTGTCTATGGAGATTTAGGTTTAGGGTTTCCCGAACCGAATTGGGGGTTTCTGATAGGGTTTTAGGTTCTGGTCGAACGGTTCAAATTTGCATCGATTCCGCATGAATTCTTGTTTGTAAGGCACTGCAATATGATTTATGTACCCGTATGTGCACCTTTGTTGGAATAGGCTTCGATTTTGATATGTGGTTTTTGGAGAAAATTGGGGGTTTCTGGTGTTTTGTACTGTTCTGTTCAAAAAGGTCATTTTTTGGTCAATTTTAACATAATGAATTATGCTTTGTTGTTGCAGGAGCAAGAAGTGAGAAGTTCTCAGTGCAGTTTCATCATGGTGGTTTTTTCATGGGTGAAGGAAGCAACAAGGCTTATGTTGATGGACATCAAATTTGGTATGACAGTTTGGATAAGCTCACCTGATCTCCAATAGTGGTCGAACATTTAGTAGAAGAGATAGGCTGGGAGATGGCAGGCGGGCTGAAGGCATATTATCAGATCCAAATACTTGACATTAGTAGGAATTCTTTGAGACTTATTAGTTCTGAGGAAGATACTGATCAAATGATGACATTTCTATCAATTGGGCATCATTTTTTTCAGTATTTATCTTGATCATGATGACAACTTGATTACTAAGAAGGTTGTTGATGATGTGGTCCAATTTCCAAGGGCTCAACTTCCACCAGTGTTTAGCCCTTCAAAATATGGTACTAGTACTAATCCTCGGAGTAGCAAGCCTGGAAATTCAGAAGAAGATTGCCCTATACCAATTCAGGTTGTTTATCCATACAATGTGCTAGACAGGGAAGAAGATGGCAATCCATTCATGTTTGTAAGAAGGCAGCGCACATTTGGTGAAGGAGCAGAGGAGAATGCAGAGCAACAAGGTGAAGCAGGGCAACATGAAGATGTAGAGCAACATGAAGATGCAGAGCATGTAGGGCAAGAAGGAGAAGCAGAGCCACATGAAGATGCAGAGCATGTAGAGCAACGAGGAGAAGCAGAGCAACATGAAGTAGATTAAGATGCAAAAGCACAACAAATCAGGGGTACCAGAGCAAAGAAGAGATGTTATGAAGGCAATGTAGGAACAGATAGTGACTCAGATGATGGTGACTTTTGATCCTGGTGACATGGTGATAGTTCAGTTATGGAGATGATGACCTTTATGCTGACAATGTGGATGAGGATGAACCAGTTCAGAGCAAGGATAAGGTGAAGCAGAAAATAACAACTATTGCAAAAGATAAAGGAGTTGTAGGGCAAGGAAAGGAAGAAAACATGTCAGAGTATGAATGTAAAGGTGAAGATCTTTGGGCACCTGATTCAGATGATGAAGTACAAACCAAATTTAGAGCTAGAAAGGAGGATTTGACTTGTCCAAAATTTCATGTTGGACAAGTGTTTGAAAAAGTTGATTTGCTTAGGAAAGCAATTAAGGAATACAACTGCAAGAACAGAGTTGCTGTAAAGTTACCAATGAATGATAGGAAGAGAGTCAAAGCAGTCTGTGATGATTATTGTAGCTGGTATTTGTGGGCTTCTTATGACAGCAGGACCAAATATTTCATGGTGAAGAGATATGTTGAAGAACACAGTTGCTGCAAAAATGGAAAATTAAGGCTTTCATAACACCTTTTCTAGCCAGGAAGTACCACGAGAGTTTCAGGGCTGATCAGGATATGAATCTGAGAAACTTCTCAAGGGTTTTCAAAAGGAATGGCACATGACACCAACTATGTCCAAGATTCAGAGGGAAAGGAGGCTGGCTATGAAAATAATTCATGGAGATGAAGAAGGGCAGTACAAGTTGTTGTGGGATTATGAAAATGAGAGAAGGAGAAGTAATCCTGGTAGCTCATTTTTCCTTGCACTAGATGATGAAGCTAGGTTCAACAAGGCCTACATGTGCCTTGATGCATGCAAGAGAGGCTACCTTCAAGGTTGCATGCCTATGATCTTCATAGATGGCTGCCATAATAAAACTAGATGCAGAGGTCAGTTGCTGGTTGCAGTAGGAATAGATCCAAATAATTGCATATTCCCCATAGCAATAGGTGTTGTGGAAGTGGAGGACAAGCCTAACTGGGTTTGGTTTCTTGAGAGGCTGAAGAGGGGTCTTGCTATTATCAACACATCCCCATGGACAGTAATGTCTGACAAGCAGAAGATAAATGCAACCACATTATGTACTCGTCTACCTAAATTTGTGTATTTGAGTACACTGTTTAACACTTTGTGTATTGGTCCATCTTGTTTTCTAGGGCCTGATAAATGCATCACTGAAGTATTCCTTGACTCATAACATATGTTCTATGTTAGGCATATGTGGAAGAATTTCCAACAGCTATACAAAGGTGATTGCTACGTCTTGAGCTTGCGTTGGTTTTCCTCGAAGAGGAGAGGGTGATGTAGCAAAGTGTAGCGTAAGTATTTCCCTCAGTTTTGAGAACCAAGGTACCAATCCAGTAGGAGGCTCCTCAAAAGTCCCACGCACCTACACAAACAAACTGAGAACTCGCAACCAACGCAATAAAGGGGTTGTCAATCCCTTCACGGCCACTTCATGAAAGTGAGATCCGATAAAGATAGTATGATAAGATAAATATATTTTTGGTATTTTATAATATAGATGCAAAAAGTAAAGATGCAAATAAAAGTAGATTCGAGCAAATATGATAAGAGATAGACCCGGGGCCATAGGTTTCACTAGTGGCTTCTCTCAAGATAGCATAAGTATTACGGTGGGTGAACAAATTCATCACGAGCAATTGATAGAAAAGCGCATAGTTATGAGATTATCTAGGCATGATCATGTATATAGGCATCACGTCCATAACAAGTAGACCGACTCCTGCCTCCATCTACTACTATTACTCCACACATTGACCGTTGTCCAGCATGCATCTAGAGTATTAAGTTCATAAGAACAGAGTAACACATTAAAAAAGATGACATGATGTAGAGGGATAAACTCATGCAATATGATATAAACCCCATCTTGTTATCCTCGATGGCAACAATACAATACGTGTCTCGCAACCCTTTCTGTCACTGGGTAAGAACACCGCAAGATTGAACCCAAAGCTAAGCACTTCTCCCATGGCAAGAAAGACCAATCTAGTAGGCCAAACTAAACTGATAATTCGAAGAGACTTGCAAAGATGACTTAATCATACATAAAAGAATTCAGAGAAGATTCAAATATTATTCATAGATGAACTTGATCATAAACCCACAATTCATCGGATCTCGACAAACACACCGCAAAAAGAGATTACATCGAATAGATCTCCACATGAGAGGGGGAGAACATTGTATTGAGATCCAAAAAGAGAGAAGAAGCCATCTAGCTAATAACTATGGACCCGTAGGTCTGTGGTAAACTACTCACAACTCATCGGAAGGGCAAGGATGTTGATGTAGAGGCCCTCCGTGGTTGATTCCTCCCGTGCAGGTGCGGCAAGGGCTCCAAGATGAGATCTCATGGATACGTAAGGTTACGGTGGTGGAAATTGTGTTTCGTGGTGCTCTGGATGTTTTCGGCACGAGGTATATATAGGAAGAAGAAGTACGCCGGTGGTCGCCTGAGGCCCACGAGACAGGGGCGCGCCCTATGGGAGGGGCCTCCTATCTCGTGGAGGCCTCAGCTGCTTTCTTGACTTGCACTCCAAGTCCTCTGGATCACGTTTGTTCCAAAAATCACGCCTCAAGGTTTCATTACGTTTGGACTCCGTTTGATATTCCTTTTCTTCGAAATACTGAAATAGACAAAAAATAGCAATATGGGCTGGGCCTCCGGTTAGTAGGTTAGTCCCAAAATGATATAAATGTGTAAAATAAAGCCCATAAACATCCAAAAGGGGTAATATAATAGCATTGAACAATCAAAAATTATAGATACGTTGGAGACGATCAAGCATCCCCAAGCTTAATTCACCGTCATTCTCGAGTTGGTAAATGATAAAAAAGAATTTTTGATGTGGAATGCTACCTAGCATAATTCATAATGTAATTTTCTTTATTGTGGCATGAATGTTCAGATCCAAATGAATACAAAATAAAAGTTCATATTGATAAAAGAAATAGTAATACATCAAGCATACTAATCAAAGTAATCATGTCTTCTCAAAATAGCATGGCAAAAGAAAGTTCATCCCTACAAAATCATATAGTTAGGCTATGCTTCATTTTCGTCACACATCTGATGTCCCCAACTTCTATACCCCCGATGACAAGCCAAGCAATTGTTTCATACTTAAATAATCTCAAACTTTTTCAACCTTCACGCAATACATGAGCATGAGCCATGGATATAGCACTATGGGTGGAATAGAATATGATGATGGGGATTGTGTGGAGAAGACAAAGAAGGAGAAAGTCTCACATTGACAAGGATAATCAACGGGCTATGGAGATGCCCATCAATTGATGTCAACATGAGGAGTAGGGATTGCCATGCAACGGATGCACTAGAGCTATGAATGCTCAACAAAAGAAAACTAGTGGGTGTGCATCCAACTTGCTTGCTCACGAAGACCTAGGGCATTTGAGGAAGCCCATCGTGAGGAATATACAAGCCAAGTTCTATAATGAAAATTTTCCACTAGTATGAAAAAGACAACTTATGAGACTAACTATATGAAAAACAAGGTGCTACTTTGAAGCACAATATATTAGACTCACTACATGAAGAACAAGGTGCTACTTTGAAGCACAAGTGTGGAAAAAGAGATAGTAACATTGCCCTTTTTATTTTCTCCTCTTTTTTTGGGCCTTTATTTTTTTTGGCCTTTCTTTTTTTTGATTGGGCAATGCTCTAATAATGATGATCATCACACTTCTATTGATTACAACATAAGGATTACAACTCGAAACTAGAACAAGATATGACTCTATATGAACGCATACTCCGGTGGTGTACCGGGATGGTGCAATGAATCAAGAGTGACATGTATGAAAAATAATGCATGGTGGCTTTGCCACAAATACGATGTCAACTTCATGATCATGCAATGGCAATATGACAAAAGTAAAGTATGTCATGATGATGATGAACGGAACGGTGAAAAGTTGCATGGCAATATATCTTGGAATGGCTATGGAAATGCCATAATAGGTAGGTATGGTGGTTGTTTTGAGGAAGATATAGGGAGGTTTATGTGTGATAGAGCGTATCGTATCACGGGTTTTGGATGCACCGGCGAAGTTTGCACCAACTCTCAAGGTGAGAAAGGGCAATGCACTGCATCAAGAGGCTAGCAAAGGCGGAAAGGTAAAAGTGCGTATAATCCATGGACTCAACATTAGTCAAAAGAACTCATATACTTATTGAAAAAATTTAAAAGTCATCAAAAATCAAGTACTACGCGTATGCTCCTAGGGGGATAGATTGGTAGGAAAAAAAACCATCACTTGTCCCCGACCGCCACTCACAAGGATGCACAAGCCAGCTACACTTCATGTTTCAAATTTGTTACACAACTTTAACCATACGTGCATGCTAAGGGACTTGCTAACTTCAACACAAGCATTCTTTAAATTCATAATCACCCAACTAGCATGAATTTTAATATTACTACCTCCATATCTCAAAACAATTATCAAGTATCAAATTGATCATAGCATCCAATTCACTTCCTATGATACTTTTTATTATACCCAACTTGGATGCCTACCATTCTAGGACCAATTTTACGACCATAGCAAATACCATGTTGATCTAATAGACTCTCAAAATAATATAAGTGAAGCATGAGAGACTAGCAATTTCTAAAAAATAAAGACACCACCGCGTTTCTAAAAGATATAAGTGAAGCACTAGAGCAAAACTATCGAGCTCAAAAGATATAAGTGAAGCACATAGAGTATTCTAGCAAATTCTAATCAAATAGGCTTCTCCCAAAAGGTGTGTACAGCAAAGATGATTGTGGTAAACTAAAATCAAAGACTAATATAATACACGACGCTCCAAGCAAAACACTTATCATGTGGTGAATAAAAATATAGCTCCAAGTAAAGTTACCAATGAACGAAGACGAAAGAGGGGATGCCTTCCCGGGCATCCCCAAGCTTAGGCTTTTGGCTATTCTTGAATATCTTGGGGTGCCTTGGGCATCCCCAAGCTTAGGCTCTTGCCACCCTTTATTCCATAGTCCATAAAAGCTTTACCAAAACTTGAAAACTTCACAACACAAAACTCAACAAGAAATCTTATAAGCTCCGTTAGTGAAAGAAAACAAAACCACCACATAAGGTACTGTAATGAACTCATTCTTTATTTACTTTGGTGTTAAACCTACTGTATTCCAACTTCTCTATGGATTATAAACTATTTTATTGGCTATAGATTCATCAAAATAAGCAAACAACACACGAAAAACAGAATTTTTCAAAAACAGAACAGTCTGTAGTAATCTATAACTAACGCAAACTTCTGGAACTCAAAAAATTCAGCAAAAATAGGAAGACCTAGGTAATTTGTTTATTGATCAGAAGCAACTGGAATAACTATTTTATCACGTTCTGGTGATTTTTAACAAATTTTTTCGTGAGCTGAAAGTTTCTGGAAATTACAGCAAGATCAAATAACTATCATCCATGAAGATCTTATAGGTTCTACTTGGCACAAACACTAATTAAAAGATAAAACCACATCTAAATAGAAGGTAGATGGATTATTTATTCCTAAACAGAAACAAAAACAAAAAACATAAAGAAAATTGCGTTGCCTCCCAACTAGCGCTATCGTTTAACGCCCCTAGCTAGGCATAAAAGCGAAGATAGATCTAACGAAAGTGTCATCTTTGGCACTAAACTCATAAGTAGCACGCATGATAGATTCATAAGGTAATTTAACTTTCTTTCTTGAAAGTGCTCCATGCCTTTCTTTAATGGAAATTGGAATCTAATATTCCTTCCTTCATATCAATAATCGCACCAATCGTTCTAAGGAAAGGTCTACCAAGAATAATAGGGCAAGAAAGATTGCAATCTATATCAAGAACGATAAAATCTACGGGCACCAAATTTATATTTGCAACAATAAGAACATCATTTATCCTTCCCATAGGCTTTTTAATGGTAGAACTGCAAGGTGCAAATTTAGAAAACAATCATCAAGATCATGGAAACCTAGAATGTCACATAAAGTTTTCGGAATCGTGGAAACACTAGCACCCAAGTCACACAAACAAAGCACTCATAATCTTTAATTCTAATCTTTATAGTAGGTTCCCACTCATCATTAATTTTTCTAGGTATAGAAACTTCCAAATTAAGTTTTTCATCATAAGATTGCATCAAGGCATCAACAATTTGTTTGGTAAAGGCTTTGTTTTGACTATAAGCATGAGGAGAATTAACAACGGCTTGCAACAAGGAAATACAACCTTTTATAGATCAATTATCATAATTAAATTCCTTGAAATCCGAGATAGTAAGTTCAACATTATTAGAAGTTGAGGATTCTCCAATCTCACTTTTACCAAATTTAACATTAAGATCTAACGATTCCGAATTCTTGGGACGCCTTTTAGGCAAAGTTGATTCATCGTCAGTCCCATAATCATCAAAGTTCATATTGCAAAACATATATCTAATCAGAGACGCATCAATAACTTTAAGATCCTCATCATTATTTTCACGGAAACTAGAAGAACACGCTTTTATAAAGCTTTTTTTCTTAGCACGCAATCTAGCGGTTCTTTCCTTGCACTCGTCAATGGAAATTCTCATTACTTTGAGAGACTCATTGATATCATGCTTAGGAGAAGAAGATCCAAGTTTAAGATAATTAACATCAAGCTTAAAGTCTATCAATGTTCCTAGCCAAATCATCAACTTTGAGCAATTTTTCTTCAAGCATAGCATTAAAATTCTTTGAGAAATCATAAATTCTTTCACGCTATTCTCAAAATCGAGGGCTGCCTTATTAAAATTACCATAAGAATTATTGTAGGAATTTCCATAATTATTAGAGGGATTACTAGGGAACGTTCTAGCATTGAAATTTCCTCTATAAGCATTGTTTCCAAAACTATTCCTACCAACAAAATTCACATCCATAGATTCATTATTATTCTCAATCAAGGAAGACAAAGGCATATCATTGGGATCAAGAGGAGTATTTTTAGTAGCAAACATCTCCATAAGTTCATCCATCTTTCCACTCAAAACATTGATTTCTTCTATAGCATGCACTTTTTTACTAGAAGATCTTTCGGTGTGCCATTGAGAATAATTAGCCATAATATTATCAAGAAGTTTTGTAGCATCTCCTAACGTGATTTCCATAAACATGCCTCCCGCGGCCGAATCTAAGAGATTTCTAGAAGCAAAATTCAAACCGGCATAAAAAATTTGTATGATCATCCATAAATTCAAACCATGAGTGGGCAATTACGAAGCATCAATTTCATTCTTTCCCAAGATTGGGCAACATGCTCATGATCAAGTTGTTTAAAATTCACAATATCGCTCCTAAGAGTGATGATCTTAGCGGAGGAAAATACTTAGAGATAAAAGCATCTTTGCACTTGTTCCAAGAATCAATACTATTCTTAGGCAAAGCGAAAACCAAACTTTAGCATGATCTCTAAGTGAAAACGGAAATAACTTCAATTTGACAATATTGTTATCCGTATCTTTCTTCTTTTGCATATCACACAAATCAACAAAATTGTTTAGATGAGTAGCGGCATCTTCGCTAGGAAGGCCATGAATTGATCTTTCATAACAAGATTCAAGAAAGCAAGATTGATTTCACAAGACTCATCATTATTAAGAGGAGCAATCGAGTACTAAGGAAATCATTATTATTGGTATTTGAGAAGTCACACAATTTGTTATTATCTTGCGCCATGGCAACAAGTAATCCAACACACAAGCAGACAGAAAAATGGCGAGCAAAAGAGAGGAGGAGATTGGGAAAGAGAGGACGAATAAAACGGCAAGGGTGAAGTGGGGGAGAGGAAAACGAGAGGCAAATGACAAATAATGTAAATGCAAGGGAGATAGGTTTGTGATGGGTACTTGGTATGTCTTGACTTGAGCGAAGACCTCCAGCAACGGGCGCCGTAAATCCTTCTTGCTACGTCTTGAGCTTACGTTGGTTTTCCTCGAAGAGGAGAGGGTGATGCAGCAAAGTGTAGCGTAAGTATTTCCCTCATTTTTGAGAACCAAGGTACCAATCCAGTAGGAGGATCCTCAAAAGTCCCACGCACCTACATAAACAAACTGAGAACTCGCAACCAATGCAATAAAGGGGTTGTCAATCCATTCACGGCCACTTCATGTAAAGTGAGATCAAATAAAGATAGTATGATAAGATAAATATATTTTTGGTTTTTTATAATATAGATGCAAAAAGTAAAGATGCAAATAAAAGTAGATTGGGAGCAAATATGATAAGAGATAGACCCGGGGCCAAAGGTTTCACTAGTGGCTTCTCTCAAGATAGCATAAGTATTACTTGGGTGAACAAATTATTGTCGAGCAATTGATAGAAAAGCGCATAGTTATGAGATTATCTAGGCATGATCATGTATATAGGCATCACGTCCATAACAAGTAGACCGACTCGCCTCCATCTACTACTATTACTCCACACATCGACCGCTATCCAAAGATGCATCTAGAGTATTAAGTTCATAAGAACAGAGTAACACATTAAGCAAGATGACATGATGTAGAGGGATAAACTCATGCAATATGATATAAACCCCATCTTGTTATCCTCGATGGCAACAATACAACACGTGCCTCGCAACCCTTTCTCACATCGGGTAAGAACACCGCAAGATTGAACCCAAAGCTAAGCACTTCTCCCATGGCAAGAAAGACCAATCTAGTAGGCCAAACTAAACCGATAATTCAAGAGACTTGCAAATATGACTTAATCATACATAAAAGAATTCAGAGAAGATTCAAATATTATTCATAGATAAACTTGATCATAAACCCACAATTCATCTGGACATCGACAAACACACCGCAAAAAGAAATTACATCGAATAGATCTCCACAAGAGAGGGGGAGAACATTGTATTGAGATCCAAAAAGAGAGAAGAAGCCATCTAGCTAATAACTATCGACCCGTAGGTCTGTGGTAAACTACTCACAACTCATCGGAGGGGCAAGGATGTTGATGTAGATGCCCTCCATGGTTGATTTCTCCCAAGTAGGTGCCGACAAGGGCTCCAAGATGAGATCTCGCGGATATGTAAAGGTTACGGCGGTGGAAATTGTGTTTCGTGGTGCTCCTGGATGTTTTCGGGGTACATAGGTATATATAGGAAGAAGAAGTACGTCGGTGGCCGCCCGAGGGGCCCACGACACGAGACAGGGGGGCGCGCCCTATGGGGGGGGGGGGCGCCCTCCTATCTCGTGGAGGCCTCGGCTGCTTCTTGACTTGCACTCCAAGTCCTCTGGATCACGTTTGTTCCAAAAATCACGCCCCAAGGTTTCATTCCGCTTTGGACTCCGCTTGATATTCCTTTTCTTCAAATCAAATAGGCAAAAAACATCAATATGGGCTGGGCCTCCGGTTAGTAGGTTAGTCCCAAAAATGATATAAATGTGTAAAATAAAGCCCATAAACATCCAAAAGGGGTAATATAATAGCATGGAACAATCAAAAATTATAGATACGTTGGAGACGTATCAGTGATGCTTTGAAGAACCAATTGTGGAAGATAGATAGGAGCACAACAGTTATTGAGTATGAGCAGTACATGGTTGAGATGAAGGTGATGAATGAGGGTGCATATAACTGGTTGAAGGAGTTAGAACCAAACACTTGGGTGAGGGCTTTCCAAAGTGACATACCTAAGTGTGACATTACGCTTCAAGGGACTTGTGTGAGGTGTTCAACAAGTAAGTTCCAATGCTTTCACCATTACTCGTGGTTTGACCTAGGATGCAATGATTTCCTCTCACTCTTGTTAACCTAAGATGCAATGCTTGTGCAGATATATTTTAGAGGCAAGAGAATTGTCAATTCCGACAATGTTTGAGAGGATCAAGCAACATTGGACCTGCAAGGCACTATAGTAAGCATTGTGAGGGTGAGAAGACGCAAGGAGTAATGTGCCCTAAGATTAAGAAGCTTGTTGAGAAGCTGAAAGAGTTGGACAACACATGTTATGTGCATGAATCATGAGATGGAGTGTTTCAAGTGGGGGATAGAGGAAAATATTACATAGTAGACTGGCACACCAAGTCCTCATAGCTTGTATGAGATGGCAAAAAGTGGAATGATTTGCTTACATGTTATAGCATGTCGCAGAATGAGAGAGTAGATCCACTAACCTTAGTGGATCAATGCTACTCAAAGGCCCATGTTCAAGAAGGCTTATAGCGACATCATCTACCCTTGCAAGGACATCACTGAGCAGGAGAAGATGAATGGGCCTGAAATTAAGCCACCAGACTACAATAAGCATGTTGGAAGGCCTTGCAAAAGCAGAATGAAGGGACCAGAAGAGATAATTTCTAGTGATGGAGGCAGGAAGATGTCAAGGCATGGTGTCATCATGCACTGTAGTTACTGTGGTGAGCCTGACAACAACATCAAGGGATGCAAATATATGAATGTTGTTCTAGCACCTCCCAATGCACAAGCTCCTCCACCCCAAACTGATGACAATTTGGAAGCTTCAGAAGCTACTATGGAGCAAAAGCCACCTCCGGAACAAGCCCAAGTATCTGTCTTGTCTTCTACACAACCTATAGAAGTTGTATCCTAGACTCTAACAAGCTACTTGTTTGATGAGCAGTAGGCCAACACAAGTGCAGACACCAGTATAGTAGTTGAAGATCTTTGGTGGATCACATGCTTCAAAGTGTAATTTAGACATATTGTACTTGTTGCATTACTTGCTCGATTCACCATGCTTTAGTGGTATACTTACTTTCCATTTGTTGTCACTTGACACGTGTATGTATAGAGGCCATTGCCTATAGTGCTTGAGCAAACACCAATCCCAAAATCAACTTTCTTAACAAATGCACAGTGCAATGCCGAGCCAGCCCCAAGCAAGCACAACACACAATCAGGCAAGGAGACCTAGCTAAGAAGATGTTGGCCATGAAGCAACAAAGAGAGAAGGAACTTGAAGACAGGAAGCAAGCTATACTAGGGGCACGGATAGAAGCAGAGTTGAAGAAAGCAGAAGAGGCTGCTAGAAGAAGGCATGACAAAGCAAAAAAGAAGGCTAGAGAAGCTGAGAAGAAGAGAGAGGCAAATTTGAACAGAAGAGGGAAGCAATGGCAATCCCGAAAGGTGTAATAGCAAAAACAAGACAAATATTAGTGGAGACACAAAGAGATATTTCTTTGGCAGAAGGAGAAACTAGTTGGTGAGAAGAAGGCTCAAAAGGAGGTTGTTGCCGCAAAAGAAACTAGAAGAGAAGAAAGCCAAGGTCGCATGTAAGGAAGCACACAGCACAAGCACTTCTAGCAAAGAAGCAGAAGAGAAACAAGCTCTTGCCGGAAAGAAAGAAGCACAGAGACAAGATGTTGCAAAAGAAAAGAGGAGCAGCTTGAGGACAAGCACATAAAAGGACATTTGCAAACATGGAAGAAGTTGGGCATGTGCCACAAAGATCAAGCATGTTTGACATCTTTAGATGAGCTATTATACCGTTTGTGTCGTTTTAGCAATGCAAAATATCACTATGTTTCCCTTTCTTGTCATCTCAAGATCTTATGGTACTGTATTTTGAGTAGTGCTAGTGCTGATGCACTACAAAATCTATATTTTGGTATGAAAATTGTCTTGTCTGTCTTCTCATGCTTGTCATTTTATTGTGGATGTCAATACTGCTTACACACTACATTCTTGCTGCCATTCTTTCCATTTCATAAAGATCATATGATAAAGTACCCATTCTTTCCATTTCAGAAACATTATATGGTACATACCAATGAATTCCATTTCAGATAGAACCTGTAATACACAACATTTTTATTTCCATTTTCAGATATATCTACGATAGATAGCCATTCTTCCCATTTAACAATTATCACATCAGAAAGATAACACAACAGAAAAGACAATGTTTCCATTAAAGATAGATCATTTCATACATTTTTGCCTCTTGACAACCATAACATTTGGATACAACCAAACCGACTTCATAGTCGTGGTACTAACATTAAACCATCGAAAGTACTTAAAATACTAATGCTACTGAAGGCTGGTCTTCACTTCTTCACTACCAAAATGAGCACTTGTCTTCATCACTTCTTCCTCAAGGTGCAGAGCACCTGTTGTCACTTCTTCATCAACATAAGAACATGAGGGCACACACAACAACATCACAGTACCCAAGAGAAGCTTCAAGAAGACCAAGATCTCTGCACCTAATCCAATCAATGCACTATCTTGTCAGCTGCTCATGTTCTCGTCAGAGAGCCAGCCTTGACATAGTAGCTCTATCAGCCTCAAATGACCAATCCTCGCTCATGTTTTGCATCTGAGAGGACGCCACAAGGGGAACCAAACCAGCTAGATTTTGCATGCCGGATACGAGCCAGGTGCGACCCAAGCAACCAAACATGCACATGATGAAGTCTGAAGCCTGCGTTCCTCTCAGCCTGGCTCAGAGGCCTCCCTCTGCATCTTAGAGGATGCCACACGGGAAACCAAACAACGTGGATTTCGCATGCCAGATGCGTTCCAAGTGCGATCCAAGCAACCAAACACGCACATGATGAAGTCCAAAACCTGTGTTCCTCTCAGCCTGGCTCAGAGGCCTCCTTTTGCATCCGAGAGGATGCCACACGGGGAACCAAACCAGCTGGATTTTGCATGTCGGATGCGAGCTAGATGCGAACCAAGCAACCAAACACGCACATGATGAAGTCTCAAACCTGCGTTCCTCTCAGCTTGGCTCAGAGCCTCCTTCGCATCTCGAGAGGATGCCACACGGGAAACAAACAACCTGGATTTCGCATGTCGGATGCGTGTCAGGTGCAATCCAAGCAACCAAACACACACATGATGAAGTCTGAAACCTGCATTCCTCTTAGCCTGGCTTAGAGGCCTCCTTTTGCATTCTAGAGGACGCTACACGGGGAACCAAACCAGTAGGATTTTGAATGCCGGATGTGAGCCAGGTGCGACCCAAGCAACCAAACACGCACATGATGAAGTCTGAAACCTGCATTCCTCTCAGCCTCGCTCAGAGGCCTCCTTTTGCACCCAAGAGGACGCCACACATGGACCCAAACAAGCTGGATTTTGCATGCCGGATGCAAGCCAGAGGTGCGACCCAAGCAACCAAACACGCACATGATGAAATCTGAAACCTGCGTTCCTCTCAACCTGGCTCAGAGGCCTCCATCTGCATCCGAGAGGACGCCACACTGGGAACCAAACAAGCTGGATTTTGCATGCCGGATGCGAGCCAGGTGCGACCCAAGCAACCAAACACGCACATGATGAAGTCCGAAACCAAAGTTCCTCTAAGACTAGCTTAGAGTCCTCCTTCTGCATCAGAGAGGACGCCACACGGGAATCAAACTAGCTGGATTTTGCATGCCTGGGATGCAGCCAAAAGTGCACCAAGCAACCAAACATGCACATGATGAAGTCTGAAACCCACGTTCCTCTCAGCCTGGCTTTGAGTACTGCTTCTTCGTCTGAGAGGATGCCACACGGGAAACCAAACAACCTGGATTTCACATGCCGGATGCGTGCCAGGTGCGATCCAAGGAACCAAACACGCAAATGATGAAGTCCGAACCCACGCTCCTCTCACCAGCTCGTGAGGCCTCCTTTTGCATTCGAGAGGATGCCACACGGGGAACCAAACCAGCTAGATTTTGCATGCCGGATGCGAGCCATGTGCGATCCAATCAACCAAACACGCACATGATGAAGTCTGGAACCTGCGTTCCTCTCAACCTGGCTCAGAGGCCGCATGCATACGAGAGGACGCCACACGGGGAACCAAACAATCTGGATTTTGCATGTCGGATGCGAGCAGCCAAAGCACTCCAAGCAACCAAACACGCACATGATGAAGTCTCGAAACCCACGTTCCTCTACCTAGCTCAGAGGCTTCCTTTGCATCCAAGAGGACGCCACACCGAACCCAACCGGCTCGATTTTGCATCTTGGGATGCAAGTAGCAGTCGCAACCAAAGCAATAACACGACATGATGAAGTCCGGCTTATGCCTCTCAGCCGCTGGCTCGAGGCCTCTTTTGCATCCGAGAGGACGCCACACGGGAACCAAACAAGCTGGATTTTGCATGCCGGATGCGAGCCAAAAGTACCCAAAGCAACCAAAACACGCACATGATGACGTCTCAAACCGATGTTCCTCTTAGACTAGCTTAGAGGCCTCCTTGTGCATCCGAGAGGACGCCACACGGGGAACCAAACTAGCTGGATTTTGCATGCCGGATGCGAGCTAGGTGCGACCCAAGCAACCAAACATGCGCATGATGAAGTTTGAAACCTGCGTTCCTCTCAAGATGGCTTAGAGTCCCGCTTCTGCCCGAGAGGATGCGACACGGGAAACCGTACAACCTGGATTTCACATGTCGGATGCGTGCCAGGTGCGATCCAAGCAACCAAACACACACATGATGAAGTCCGAAACCTACGTTCCTCTCAGCCTGGCTCAGAGGCCTCCTTTTGCATCCGAGAGGACGCCACACGGGAACCAAACCAGCTAGATTTTGCATGCGGATCACGAGCCAAGTGCGATCCAAGCAACCAAACACGCACATGATGAAGTTGAAACTGCAAGTTCCTCTCAACGCTGGCTCAGAGGCGCGCATGCACGGCGAGAGGGCCTCCCTACGGGGAACCAAACAAGCTGGATTTTGCATGCGGATCTGGCATGAGAGTGCGACCCAAGCAACCAAACATGCACATGATGAAGTCTGAAACCTACGTTCCTCTCAGCCTGGCTTAGAGGCCTCCTTTTGCATCCGAGAGGATGCCACACGGGGAACCAAACAAGTTGGATTTTGCATGCCGGATGCGAGCTAGGTGCGACCCAAGCAACCAAACACGCACATGATGAAATCCGAAACCTGCGTTCGTGTCAACCTGGCTCAGAGGCCTCCTTCTGCATCCAAGAGGACGCCACACTGGGAACCAAATAAGCTGGATTTTGCATCTTGGGATGCGAGCCAAAAGTCACTCCAAGCAACCAAACACGCACATGATGACGCTCAAACCTATGTTCCTCTTAGACTAGCTTAATGGCCTCCTTCTGCATCCGAGAGGACGCCACACGAGGAATCAAACCAGCTGGATTTTGCATGCCGGATGCGAGCCAGGTGTGACCGAAGCAACCAAACATGCACATGATGAAGTCTGAAACCTGCGTTCCTCTCAGCCTGGCTTAGAGTCCTGCTTCAAGGCCCGAGAGGATGCCACCCGGAAACCAAACAACCTGAATTGCACATGCCGGATCACGAGCCAAGTGCGACCCAAGCAACCAAACACGCACATGATGAAGTCCGAAACCTACGTTCCTCTCAGCCTGGCTCAGAGGCCTCCTTTTGCATCCGAGAGGATGCCACACGGGGAACCAAACCGGCTGGATTTTGCATGCCGAATGCGAGCCAAAAGCGATCCAATCAACCAAACACGCACATGATGAAGTCGGGAACCTGCGTTCCTCTCAGCTTGGCTCAGAGGCCTACTTTTGCATCCGAGAGGAAGCCACACTGGGAACCAAACAAGCTGGATTTTGCATGCGGATGCCGAGCCAGTGCGACCAAGTAACCAAACACGACATGATGAATTCTGAAACCTGCGTTCCTCTCAGCCTGGCTCAGAGGCCTCCTTCTGCATCCGAGAGGACGCCACACGGGGAACCAAACAGGTTGAATTTTGCATGCCGGATGCGAGCCAGGTGCGACCTGAGCAACCAAACACGCACATGATGAAGTTCAAACCTGCCTTCCTCTCAGCTAGGCCGAGGCCTCCTTCGTGATCTCGAGGACGCCACATCGGGAACCAAACCAGCTGGATTTTGCATGTCGATGCGAGCCAAGTAGCGACCTGTGCAACCAAACGCGTCCATGATGAAAGGCTTGGTTGCGTTATCGTGCAACTATTGTCGTCATTCTTGCATATATGTGAGGCCCGCGATGAGTGGCGGCGCCAGGATCCCTTCACGCCAGAGGCCGTCCCATGCCACTTTTGTAATCGTAGCTAGTGGGTCACCATAGCTTACATCGCTAAGCGCGCAATCAACGAAGTAGTCGGTGTTCACGCCCAGCAGCCTGGGGCCTGTCTCCTCCGTTGGCCGCGACCATCACGAGCTGTGTCGCGCCCTCTGAGGCTCTCACGCATGATGGCATGTCGAATAAAAAAAATGGAAGACTGAAAAGAAGAAGAAAATGCTGAGGTGGTCGAATACTACCGGTTGGAAGCAAGGAAATGCTTATGGAATTTGCTAGTTTTTTTGTTGATATAATAATGCAAGAGAATCTCTACTCCTAGTGGACGAGTTGGTTGAATAGTCCCACCATTTTCAACCGGTTATTTTTCGTCTGGTTTTTTTTGTCCCACCTCCCACCACCCCCCTTTCATCGGTTTTCCTCTTCTCTCGTCTGGCCGGCAATACCCAACGTATTTATGGTAATCAATCACAATTAATCCACTTATGGAAAGGCTATAAACTCGTAAATCTCATCAATCCGTATGGTAAGGTCATGACTCAGAAAATTTTGAATATGGTAATTATATGGTAATAAATTTAAATTATCCTAAAGGCTATCAATCCAGGTATGGTAAGGCCATAACTCAGAAAATTTCGAATATGGTAAATATATGGTAATAGATTTCAATTACCTCAAAGGCTATCTCTACTGTAATGGAGGAGTTCAAGGGTCGTGATGGTCGGTTTCGTACTTTCGTTCGTCAGTCGCCGTCCCTTCCAATTATATCGTCGCACACGAAAAAGGAAACAGATCCCGTTTTCTGATCCTCTCCAAACCAAATCAATGATGGGGCACCCCTCAAAAGAAAACCAACGCCCACATCCTTTGGGACTTCCAGCGAGAGGTCTAACCTCTGCTAGCACGCAGCCCGCCGCCTCTCCCCTGCTGAGAATGCCGCCGTCCTTTCGATGGCTTCGATGGCTCGCCGCCACCGTCCCCGCTTCGCTAGCCACCTTGCTCGGCGCCTCCCAACGCCACCTCCCCGCCTCCGTAATGGCGAAGGGTCCGATTCCATGGACACAGATCTGGTAGAGTGGTAGTGTTGAGAGGAGACCAAAAGGAGTAGGCCCGAATCAAGAAGCGGCAGCTTGCATCAAGTCAACTTCAAGTCACAGTACACTAATTATCTGGATTTTTTCAATCCTCCCGATCGTGCTTACGCATTGGATGCAACTTTTGCCTGGCTAGGTGAATTGAAACTGATTTATGTTGGAAGTAGTAAACCAATATAGCTTCATAGTTTTGGCGTACTCAGATGAAGTTTATCGGGTTCAGCAAACATGCGATTGCGAAGTGTCTTGGCTGCTGGTGGTGTGGGGTTAATTAAGCGCATGCATTGGCACAAATGCCATCCAGCTACTGCAACGGCGTGCTTTTTGTTTGGAATTTTTTCTTTGGTCAAATATGAGAATGTACTTCTCAATCTCTAGCGGGTTTACCTGTGTGATATGTAAGTTTAGCTGACATGATGTTAAAATTGTAAGACAAGATCCTCAAAACCATGTTTACTATTTCAACAAAATTAGAGAAACTACCAGGATAAGCAATGCCTTGCTTGGTGCTGATTTCCCAAAATTAGCAAAAAGAAAAACCAAGTACATAAAAATTTGGATGTGCTCTAAGAGTCAAAGCGAGAAGCGAAGACCTAGAAACAATTAATCAAGCACGCAGATAATTAGGCAAACAATTAATAGGCATGCACATAATTAGGCATGCCGTTAATTAGGCATATTATTAATTAATTAGGCAGGCAGTTAATCGTGCGAATCAGTTTAAAAAGCGTTTGTGGGCGAGGACGCCAAGTAGCTAGGCTATCGCTGCCATTGGTGACCGCCAACATGCTCTCAACGACATGGTTGGCCGCGTTGCCAACATAGATAACAACCACCACGCCTTGTGACATGAGCGACCAAGCATTCAGAAGATGGATGATGATCGCCGTCCCACACCGATGGTTGCCGAAATGTTTGGCGGACGAGGATAACAGATGCCATAGAACAAGGTCAACGGTCGGCGTGGTTTGAGGACGACCAAGCACTAACGGTCGAGGGTGGGCATAAACAATCGACGGGCTCTCGGTTACATTGCAAAGCACCGAGCACCGCTTGCCAACATGGACAACGGCCACCATGCGCTTTCATGACATGGGCGACCTAGCATTCACCAAGATGGATGAAGTCTATGCTCATGGATGTCCACTCGATGACGGTGGCCGAAATGTTCGCGGGTGAGGACAACATGACACAACACTAGCTAGGTGGTTCATGCTATAGTAAAAAGGAAGAGTGTTCCAAAAACAAGAAGGAAAAAGAACTGAAGCCAAAGTGGTGCATGGTGTTGGAGAAAGTAAGAGTGTTCCAAATAATAAGAGAAAAAAAGAAAGAAAGAGTATTCTAGGAAATAAGTAGGAACGAGAACTAAAGTTGCCGAGGAATGAGAAAGAAGAAGATGAGGCATCGATGATGAACACATTAATGTTGACGCAGGTCTTTGGTTGGTGCCAATTAAACGGATTGGCGAAGAGGCATGGAGTAGAAGACGAGGGAAATATGAAGAAGAGAAGAACGACAATTATCCCTTCTAGCATATGTGGGATGGAGGTGGAGCTTATTGGTGACTAGGAAAGATCTCGTAGTTATTTGTTGTTTTGTGTCAATTGTATGTGTTAGTTTAACCCACTCTATTATATCGTAAACAAGAAAATTTCATCTCATACTTGCAATGCATGGCGAAGATGAGTTGGCTGTCATCTCCTTTTAAAGGAGGTGGCGCCATTGAGAGAAAAACGAGAAATGTCTCGCCACGGCGGAAAATCGGTCAAGAATGAGAGGTTCGAAGCGTAAAAAGGGAAGGTGCGTCATTGGATAGGGTTTTTGTGTTGAACCCGGATGTTACAGATATTGTGGATAGCCCGTAGCAACGCACGGGCGTTCTGCTAGTGTTTTGTTGGTTCACGGCTGGTGCCGGGAGAATTCGAGGAGGAACTAGTGGCTGGCCCACTTGCTGGGGAAAGAGAGGACGTGGGATGGACGAGCACGCCGCAGCGGTGGGGGAAACGAAATTTTGGCTAAGATCTGGCCGCCTGGACGCCGCTGCCTCCCATTTTCTTCCTTCCCGCTTTTGGATTTTGACTTTTCCCACCGCACTTGGCTCGGCCGCGGCCGCGGGGCCCAAATCCCTCCCTGAAACGAAATGCTCGGCCATTCCTCGAGGCTCGAGCCGTTCGTCGGCGCGTGATTCTCTCAACCGGTCCGATCGATCGCGCTCCGGCCGTTCGGCTCAGGCTGGTCATAGTGGAAAGTAACTTAGACTAGTAACATGCATATGTTACTAGTCTATGTTATCATAGTGGGTAGTGTCATAGATGTGGTAACATAAAGCACTTCATTTATTACTTTGTAGACTCATTTTACATTGGGAACCGCTATGTGATGGTAACATATTATGTTACTTCTTTTGCATCTTTCCTCATTAATTACTTGCCACATCATATTTTTTGCCTATGTGGCATGCATGTTACTACCTATGTTACTCCCACTATGAGCAGTCTCACGAAACAGCCGCGTGATCTGGGAGCATGCAAAGGTGGGCGCGCGAGGTGTTTGGCTCGATAAGACGAAAATTTTCTAAATTGAAAGGCCAGCTGGCTGAGGCAAAAACTAGGGCTGCAATAACCGGGTCTCACCGGAGATCCGGGAAATCGAAGAACAATCACGCGTGAAACATATCTTAACGGGAGGAGATCATGTACCGTCGGCGGTCTCGGGTTGATTGGTCATCCGGTGACGAACACGAAGTACTTCCAAAACCGAAGCTACCCACGTAAAAGCGAAAATACGGTAAAACACTCACGAAGGGCGATGGCACTTTCGTTGTACAAGTGGATGAGGAGATGCGTGAACTAGCAGCTAGCTTCTATGAGAAGTTATTCTCAACGGAGGGATCAAACGGAGCTGAAGCACTTCTTCAAAACATACAAGAGGTGGTCACGGCGACATGAATGACAAGTCGATTGCGCAAATCTCGATGAGGAGATAGAAGCAGCTTTATTCCAGATGGGACCAACAAAAGCCCCGGGACCGGACGGGCTACCTGCCCTCTTTTATCAACGACACTGGTCGTTGGTCCGAGAGGATGTGTGTAGAGCTGTTCATGAAGTTTCGAAAGTGGGGCTACAGCTCCCGCCACTTTTAATGCAACTGTGTGATTGTGATGATTCCCAAGGTCAACTCACCGGAGCTCAGTCCCGCCCGTCCTATAAGCCTATGCAATGTTTTGTACAAGATTGCCACGAAGGTCCTAGCTAATGTGCTTAAAGGCATTCTCCTATTCTTATTTACGAAGAGCAGAGCGCCTTCATCCCGGACGACTCATTACGGACAACGCTTTTGGTTGCATACGAGTGTGTTCATGCGATCCTAAGAGAAAGAGGAAGAAACCTTTATGTGCCGTGAAACTTGATATGATGAAGGCGTATGACAGAGTGGAGTGGGCCTTTTTGGAGCGGATGATGTTATGCTTTTGGTTTTGCCCCTGAGTGGGTATCTATGATAATGAGGTGTGTGAGATCAGCGGTGTTTTCAGTCAAGCTGAATGGGGGATGTTCAAGGGGTTTTTCTCCTTCACGAGGACTACGTCAGGGGGACCCTCTATCACCCTACCTGTTCCTATTCTGTGTGGAAGGTTTCTCGGCGCTTCTAAAAAAAGCTCAAGGCGAGAACAGATTAAAAGGGGTGGCGTTTGGAGGCACTGGCCCCCATGTAACACACCTACTGTTTGCGGATGATAGCATTGTTTTCTTAGAAGGAACACATGATAATATTCACACCTTGAAGGAGATCTTACATGAGTATGAAATGGCCTTCCGCCAAAAAGTGAATCTAGAAAAATCATCTATCTTTTTGGCAAAGGGGTTCTGATGAGGACAAGGCTGAGCTCAAGGAGCTATTAGGCGTCTCTTCGGAGGCACTAAGTGAGAGAGGTATTTGGGTTTGCCAACACTGGTTGGCAAATCCAAAGAAGGCACCTTCAAGTATGTCACGGAGAGCTCTAAGGGCAAAGTTAATGGGATAAAAGGTCAAGGGCTCTCCAAAGCTGCAAGAGTAGTGCTAGTTAAGTCTGGACTTCAAGCTGTACCTACATTCACCATGAGTTGCTTTCAACTCACAAAGAAAACGTGCGGGAATCTGAATTCTATCTATTCAAAATTCTGGTGGGGAGCAATGAATGGTGAAAGGAAAGTACACTGGATTGCTTGGGAAAAGATGTGTTTAGGGAAAAGCTGTGAAGGACTAGGATTTCGTGACCCCGAGGCCTTCAACCAAGCCCTTTTGGCAAAGCAAGCATGGCGCATTTTGCAGGTACCAACTTCTTTGTGTGCAAGGGTTCTCAAAGCAGGTACTTCCTGCATCGATCTATCATGACGGCCACTAGCCCGTCGGCCGGTTCTTTCACTTTCAAAAGTATCCTCCATGGCGTAAACCTCGCTCCGAGAAGGCCTAGTTTGGAGGATCGGGATGGCTCTAGGGTCAACATACACCATGACAAGTGGATTCCACGAGCGGGATGTATGCACCCTCTTGGACAAACATATATGCGTGGTATAACTGTGGTGGCGGACTTATCGTCACCAGATGGAACGACATTCGGGATGCTCTTAAGGTCCAGAGATGTTTACCTCGACGGATGCACGTGATATCTTACAGTTGTCGTGGGCGAGCCGGGATGATGATTTCTTGGCGTGAATTACACCAAGAACGGTGTGTTCACCGTTAGGTCCGTATCATCTCGGGGATGTCAATGCAAAGAGCGATGACCGGACAGCCGGGTCACTCTAGCTCATTAACGGCCATAAAGGGTACATGGGACTATGGAGCACAAATGCACCGCAAAGCAAAGATTCACATGTGGAGTTATCAGAATGGTGTGGCTGTAGGGCGCGGAACTTCACCGTCGCCGGATAAAACCCGGCATTTTTGTGTTGCATGTGGTAGAGAGGGGACGATTCATCACAGATTATGGACATGTCAACATTCATCACAATTCTGGCAGTTGTTGCAGTTGGAAAAGGGAGTTTCGGTGGCGATCCCACCGAGTCCGATGCACTCTCATACTGCATTAGCAGCCGGGTTGTTGGGATGGTTCGCGGGGGCAGCCGACGAGGAGAAGGAGGCGATGATACAGTCAGTTTATGGCCTATGGTTAGCTCGTAATGAGGCTAGAGACGGGAAAAAGATCGCTTCTCCACATGAGATAATGATGTCCGTGTATGATCATATGCAGGAATGGAGGCGGATTCATGCAGCAAAGATTCGCGAGCCGGTCCCCAAGATCGTTGAGAAGTGGAATCCTCCTGATGAGGGTTGGCTGAAGATTAACTCGGATGGTGCGGTTTCGAGATATGGGGACAAGGGGGGAGGTGATGCGGTCCTACAGGATCAAGATGGAGCGTCCGGCTGGCTTCATCATTTTTTCCAAACGACGATCCGAAGCAGTGGAAACCTCGGCGTGTAGGCGTGTTTCCAACTCGCCATCGACTTGCATGCGGAGAGGGTTCATGTCGAGCTGACCATCCAAGCGCTTAGGACGATTCTTCGTGAGGAGAAGGCTTTATCGGCGATTGGCCTCGGATTCAAGAAATCAAGGACATGCTCAACTTGTTTCTAGAGTTCAAAGTTTCTTGGGTAAGAAGGTCAAGAAATGTCGCCAAGCATAAACTAGCTAGGGTAGTCAGAAGAGAGGAGAGATCCGAGACATGGCTTCAGTCTCCCCCTGATTTTATTTTGCATGTTATTTCGGATGATATCCCAAACTTTATTAGTTAATAAAGCAGCGGCAAGTTTTACCCCTAAAAAAAAACGTGTACACAAATTGTGTGCACTAAAATTTCGACACGACAATTGGAAAAAGATCGGGTCACGGTGAACGGACGAGCCGCTCGATTGTCGGCTTCAATCGAGCTTGCATCGTGAATGGATTTTTTTTCGAGCTGCAATGACTACAGAGCATCGATTGGGTCACTCCAAACTTTATTATTGCTTTTTTGGCGTCCCCACCTCGCGTGCTCTGCGGTATGTCGCACCCACTAGGCGGGCGGCGTCCTTGGGCCACTCAAAGGCCAACCAGCGTTATCAATACTTTTTTAGTGAGACTGAGGCCAACTCCACCGCACAACCCTAAATCTATACCATTTTGTTCGGATTTTGTCCGTACGTGATAGAAATAGGGAGAACAAACGCCGGACAAAGGCCGGACAAACTTGTCGCACTCAACGCCGCTACCCCATTTTCACCACCGTCCGTCCTCGTCATTTCTTCAACACGAGCGTATATACCATGAACTTGACGCGGCCGCAGCCGCCTCTAAACCGCCATGGCCGCAACGCCGATGATGACGCCGAGATTCTGTGATTTGCCTTGCCGATGCTTTATGCGATCACGATCGAGGCGATCCCATGGCTTGCCCTTGCTCGACCAAAGCGCATCAGCCGACAGCCCTGTGGAGAGCGGCGGCGCTACCAAGAATGTTGTCGCCGCCAAGTCTTGGTTCTACCGTTACGGACCTCAACTCGCCAAGCGAAGAGGAGCAAGGACCCCACTCCTAGATTCCTTCTCCTTCGCAACTCCATCCATTGCTCGACACGGTGCGGCGAGTTCCTCGAAGCGCCAGCCGGGGCCGAGGTCGGCGACCATGACGCCGGTGTTGAAGTAGCGGGCTGCTGGCGGCCCGCGAAGACGCCAAGGCCAGGTCCGGTCCGGACTAGAAGGCGCCGGTGAAGTAGCGGAGAAGTTGGCGCGGCAAAGACGGGCGCGGGCGACGACGGGCGGGCGGCGGCGTGCGCTTCCCACAGCGGCGACGCTGCCGACGGGCGCAGCACGTCGAAGTCGAGGTAAATGGCCCGCGACACGCACTTGGGGAAGCGGGTCGGCAAGGTAGTTCCCGGAGAAGTTGAGCGGCGCCGAAGGGCGCGCGACCGAGGCGAGAGATGAGCCCGTGACGGCGTCGGCCCAAAACGGGTAGATCTCGAACCGCTGGCGACGGAAGGAAGCGGCGAGCGGCTTCCGAGCTCGCCCACCGAGACGCAGCGCGCCGTCGGCGCGTAGGGAAGTGGAAGAAGATCGACTCCGGGCGGGAGGTGTGCTTGAGCAAAGAAGTAGATGGCGCTATGGAGCCCGGAGGTAGCGCGCGTCGAAAGCGCCATCGCGATGTGGACGAGCCTCGACTGTGCATGTAAAAGGAGAAAGTGACAGGTGGGGGCGTGGGCGGACACAGACGAACCACGAGGACGCGAAGACGTCCGCTTTCTGTCCGCTTTGGCGCCAAATCGAGAGCAACTTTGGTCTGAAAGTAGGGCAAAAGCGGATACAGACGGACGAACGCCCAGATGTTCTCATGCGTTGGTCGCTCGGTTTGTCTGCTTCGCGCCAAACGGATACAAACCCAAACGGACACAAACGGACGACAGGGGTCGATTTGGGTTTCGCCACGAAATGGCCACGTGGTTAATAATTATTTCATCTAGTGTGAAAACAAGACGTAGTGAAAGCAAGGAGAGAGCGATCTACCTCAAGGCGGCAGATCGAATGAATGCGCTGGCCCCACTTCGTCACGGCCATACCGGGTTCACATGCGAAGGTGATAGTCCGCCCACGCTGTTTCACACGTAAGCAATGACGCAAAGAGAGAGGAGAGTGAGGCTCATCAGCTCAGACTCTTTTCTCTTCTCAGCTCAGCCACACAAAAGGCATGATGTACTACGTATTTGGCAAAATTATCACTAGTAGTAGTTGTATTTAGGAAAGTATTTTGTGTTATTATATATATACGAGTACTATTTATGGTCAATGGTGAAAATCCCGTGATTGATTTGGGACAAGAATTATTACTCCCATAATAACGATTTAATAATTACTAGTATTTGCGAAAAAAAATTGATTTAATAGTAATTACTAGTTGCCAAAAATGATTTAATTAGTTGCCGAAAGAAAAGATCTCGCATAGTAGTATTACGTTTACGAAAAAATCGTCTATAATTAGTTGAGAGATTTTTATTTATGGTTGGAAACCGTCCATCCAGCGCGGGATCGACTCGTGTCCATGTGCCCCCGCTTATAAGTAGTCGCGTGGAGCCAGAGGAGAAGGGTACCAGCTCCCTCATATCCAAAGGAAAAGGACTCGGCACCTACCCAACCTCATGAAGCTGGAGCTCAACCTCATGGCCATGGCCATGGCCACAAGCTCGGCTCCTGCAAATCCCCTCTCAACATCTTGGCCATGGCTTCTTGGCCTCCTCCGGCCAATCCCTCTCGGCCTCATGGCCTTCCCTCTGAAGCTCATAAGAGGCCGAATCAGACCCCTCGTCGATTTGGATCACAGGCTCGAGGGAAAAGGTAAGGATGTCTCTTAATTTTCTTCACATATATGCAATTCACCCAACTATACTCACAAATTTGTCCATGTATGAACACGGACAGGTTTGGTTCATCAAGAGGAGTGAACATCAATCAAGGTTTGGTTCTCATATCATACTTGGGCAAATTCATTCAATTTGTTTTTGATACTACTACATACTAAAGTATGGAACCCATTCATCATCTTGTTTGCAGATAAAGTTGGAAGCGATGAAACAAAACGCATCACGAGCCTCGTCATTCCGGCCAACCCACCGCGTGGTCGAGCCGGAATCAAATCGACCACGAACCAGAGCGACTGCGCAGCCCACCGCGCCGTCCAACCCCGAACGCAATCGACCCTGAGCCAGAGCGACCCACGCCACGGCGCGGTCGGACCCCGAACCCCATATATAACCCCCGCCTCCCGCAACCCTAGCCACGCCACCTGCTCCCTCCGATCCAAACCCTAGCGCCGCCGCCGCCACCGCCACCGCCCCCTCCCCTTTCTCCGCCGCCGCCGCCGCCGCATCATGACGGCGTACATGGCGAAAAGGTCAGTCCCTATCTCGCCCGATCCCCCGATCCGTTCATGTAGTTTTCCCATTTGGTCGGTTCCTTCTCAGATCTGACCAGCACTTCATTTCTCACAGCGGAGGATCGAGCGACTCGCCGTCGCCCAAGGAGGCGCTGCTTCCAGCAGGGCACGCGGCCGGCCACCACGGCATCCAGGCCTACACCGGCAACTACGTCGAGGTCCCTGCAGGCACGTTCGTCGAGTTCCCCTTCCACTACAGCAAGTACCCCGGCCTCGGCCCCATGACTGCCGCCGCTGTGTACCTCCGGACCCCTCCCGTCCCCATCAGCCTCGACCTCTCGGCCATCTCAGGGCGATTCTCCAACCTCCATCCCATGGCGCTGTCCGGCGACACCACCCTCGAAGCCTTCAGGCCACCTGTGACAAGGTAATGACCATTCTCTAAGTTTGGGTCAGCATGTGCGTGGTTCCAAATGTTTATTAATTTGTCTGGATCTAGGTCACTGCTATTGGGGTTTGATCTTCTAGGTTAGGGTCAACATGATCTGGATCTGGATCTGGATCAGTGCTATTGTTGTTTGATCTTCTAGGTTAGGGTCAACGTGATCTGGATCTGGATCAGTGCTATTGGAGTTTGATCATATAGGTTAGGGTCAACATGATCTGGATCTGGATCAGTGCTATTGGGATTTGATTTTCTAGGTTAGGGTTTGGATCTGGATCATCCGTGACAAGATAATTACCATTCACAAAGTTAGGGTCAACATGATCTTCTAGGTTTGATCTTCTTACCTAAGAAAGGCAAATTAACATGATCTTCTAGATTTAGCTTGTCCTGAAGTAGGCCAGCGTGCTTTGAGATTGTAATGTCCACCTGTATTTCATCATGATGGGTCTAACTCTCCAACAAGTAAGACCTGGTCTCGTAGATTTTTTTAAGTGTTCATGTATGATTTGTCTTTTTTCTGTGATTCTGAATATAATCTGTAGCGATGTTAAAATCATCATGCTTTTGAAGCTCTTTACCTTGCTTTGTGTTCACATATGATGTGTCTTTGTTTCCTGCGGCGTGTCATTATAATCACTGTCCACTTCATTTCTCACAGCGGAGAATCGGGCGACTCGCCAGCGCGCAAGGAGGCGCTGCTTCCAGCAGGGCACACGGCCGGCCACCACGGCATCCAGGCCTACACCGGCGACGACTCCAGGTTCCAGTCGGCCGGCGACTACGTCGAGATCCCTAAAGGCACGTGCATTGAGTTCCGTACCACTACAGCAAGTACCCCGGCCTCGGCCCCATGACTGCCGCCGGTGTCTACTCCCGGACCCCGCCCGTCCCTGTCGGCCTCGACCTCTCGGCCATCTCAGGGCGATTCTCCAACCTCCATTCCATGGCGCTGTCCGGCGACACCACCCTTGAAGCCTTCAGGCCACCCGTGACAAGGTAATGACCATTCTCTAAGTTTGGGTCAGCATGTGCGTGGTTCCAAATGTTTATTAATTTGTTTGCATCTGGAACAGTGCTATTGGGGTTTGATCTCCTAGGTTAGGGTCAACGTGATCTGGATCTGGATCAGTGCTATTGTGGTTTGATCTTCTAGGTTAGGGTCAACATGATCTGTATCTGGATCGGTGCTGTTGTTGTTTGATCTTCTAGGTTAGGGTCAACATGATCTGGATCTGGATCAGGGCTAAGTTAGGGTCAACATGATCTTCTCGGTTTGATCTTCTTACCTAAGAAAAGTCAAATCAACATGATCTTCTAGATTTAGCTTGTCCTGAAGTAGGCCAGCGTGCTTTGAAATTGTAATGTCCACCTGTCTTTCATCAGGATGGGTCTAACTCTCCAACAAATAAGACCTGGTCTCATAGATTTTTTTGAGTGTTCATGTATGATTTGTCTTTTTCTGTGATTGTGAATATAATCTGTAGCGATGTTAAAATCATCATACTTTTGAAGCTCTTTACCTTGCTTTGTGTTCACACATTATTTGTCTTCTTTTCCTGTTTACATATCACTGTCCAGGATAATCATTATGATAAGAAATAATCACTGTCCATGATAAGAAACCATTATGTTGTTTGTAGCTCTGAGCTTTACCTTGCTTAATGTTCACATGTGATTTGTCTTTTCTTTTCTGTGGCTTGTGAACATAAAGCATTATGTTGTTTGTACCTCTTTACCTTGCTTACTGTTCACATGTGATTTGTCTTATGTTCTGCACTGATTTAGTTATTTCTCATACTCAGGATTTTGCAACCCTCTGTTGTGGTGCAATCCCCACGGGATTATCGTGACTATTACCTTAATTCGCAACTACCTGAGGAGGGCTAGGGTAGTGCGGCAGAGAATCTTGAAGCTCTAATTGACAATGTTTAATTGACAAACATGAGGAGAAGAAAAAGCTTCAAGCTGAGGCGTCTCCTTCTTGAGGAAGAAAGGAGGAAGTTTGAGGAGGAAAAGAGGAATTTTGAGTTAGAGAAAAACTGTTGGATGATGAAAAGAAGGAGACAAAGCAGTCTTTGTTTGAGAGCACAGTTGATACAGCTGACAAGCATCTCACTGTAAGTGAACTTTTCTTTGTTACATTACTTCAGATGTTAGATGTTCTCACTAGGGACAGCAAAGCAAGTCTTTTACTCTGTTTGCTCCATTGCTTTATAAGATTGCTGTACTGTTGTAGTTCTTACTATTTTTCTTCTTTTCAGCTTTTTGAGAAGATCGTCAGTATCCCCAAAAAAGGAGAGACATTCGGGAAGACCATAACTGAAAATGCAGAAGTTATCCTTAAGAAACTTAAGGTACTTAAGGAGAAGAAGATAACAAGGAGCATTACTACCTCAGGAGCGGCCGGGATGATCTTATTCAAGGAAGAAATCAAGGAAGAAATCAAGGAGTGGACTGGGATCGGGGTTGGGGAATCAAATGGGAAATCAAACGGTGTCCTGAACGAAGGAAATGGGAAGGTTACTGCAAATGGGTTCCATAAGGCAGGGAATGGAGGCAAGGGTGCTTCCTCCACCGGCGTCGACCCTGCTTCCTCAACCGGCGTCGACCCTGCTTCCTCAACCGGCGTCGCCCCTGCTTCCTCAACCGGCGTCGCCCCTGCTTCCTCAACCGGCGTCGACCCTGCTTCCTCAACCGGCGTCGCCTGCTTCTCAACCGGGCGCCGCCTGCTTCCTCAACCGGGCGCCGTCGACCCTGCTTCCTCAACTGGCGTCGACCCTGCTTCCTCAACCGGGCGCCGACCCTGCTTCCTCAATCAAGGCGCCGCCTGGTGTGACTGGAGCTCAGGTTGGAGGTGAACCCAAGGTTGAGTGATTCAGCCGATGGAAGTTTCTTAAACATCACTTTTTGTCGCCCCTGTTGTGAGTGGAGCTCAGGTTGGAGGTGAACCCAAGCTTGAGTGATTCAGCCGATGGAAGTTTCTTAAACAGCAACCTTTGGCATTTGACCCTAAGCTATGATTTTTTGTCATTCGGCTTGTGATGTATTTCTTGTTACCTCGTTGATATAGTTTTTGATCTGCGTTGATGGTTGACGCTTCAGATTTACTTGTTCAAACTATGTTTCGTCCTGATGGCACCCAAAGCTGTGCGCACTACTAGATCACAGTCCAGCTAGCCACCTAACTCAGTTGCAGGTCACAGGGCACACAGACTGCCGTTTGCCTGGTAATCTTCGTTTGTGTTTTCCATTGGATTTAACACCCTTCCATTTGACCACGTACGCACAGCATGAACATGGGACAGAACAAAGCAGGGAGAGCATGTACAAAGTAACAGTTTTGAAAAGTAGATTAGTAGCTGGATGATGATTTTTGGTAACAAATTAGTGTAATTTCACACATAGCATAGTGCTCACTGTCGCCACATAAAAGCCGCAATTAAAATAGTTCTTGGCTACGCACAGGAATGAAAGCCAATTCTGGTTTTCTTGAAGTTGTTAAATTTTCTCGTTTCCTGAAATGTTAGTCTACGTTTATTTTTGCAGATTTGTCTAGAACGTTGGCACAAGAATCTTATTGGATGTAGAAAAGACTAGAGAAGTGAAATTAGAACTTAGCTCACAAATGATAAGACACCTAATCTGTTTTCCACATATAAGTAATAGCCAACCATGCGCAGCAACAATCTCACATTCTGCATCACTTTAATATATTCAGCATCAAAAGGATTCCTTGTGCAATTTGGATCCACAATAAGAAAAAACTATGCAAATACATAAAAAAGGTACATACCGTAAAACACAACAATCAAAACAGACCGCATACCCTAAAATCCTCTTGTTAGAGTCTGTAACAAAATGGAGCTTCCACGTTCGTTTGGATTCTGGACCGTTTGATCGATCTCCCGACGCCAGTGGCCGCCGGATCTTCGGTGGACTGATCGGCCGTCCGATCAAGCCGGCGCTCGATCAAGACCGTTCGATCTCGCTCCGCTGCAATGGAATTTCTGGTGCCACCGTCAGAATCACGTGGCCCCACCGAGGGCATTGTTGCTTTTTTCACCACGACGATAAAATGCAAGCAGCGTGTGTAACCCTTAGCCGCCTCCTCCCGCAGCCCTCTTCTTCCTCCTCCACTCGCGCCTCTCCTCTCCTCCACGCCATGGCTCCTCGCCTCTCTTCCTCGCGCCATCTTCGCCTCCTCCTCGGCCGCCACCTCTGCCTCCCTCTCGGCTCCTCCTCCTCCTGAGGATCCCATCCTCTCACACCTTTCCCTCCTCTCTCCTCCGCTATTCCCTCCCTAACCCTAGAACCGCGGGGAGGCCGAGCCGCCGTCTGCTGCCGGCCCAAGGTCATGAGGGGCACGGAGCCCACGACTTCATGTGCCGCTCACCCGGGGGCACGGGCCATGGCTTTCCAACCCATTTGCACCACTGGCGGCCAGCGATTAAAGCGGCAGCGCTTCATCATCGCCGAGGAGCTGCCATCGCTGCCGCCGCCATCATCGGAGGCGAGGACGTCATTGCCTCCGCTCATGGACACGAGCCTTCGTCCCCTGCCGCTAAGGTGAGCTCTCGCCCATACCCCATCCTCCTATTCTTCTTTTTCTTCTTCTCCTCGACCCCTGCCTCGCCTTTCTCTGCTTTGTTGGTACAACGGCTAACAACGAGCAACGCCGACAAATTAAGGGAGGAATTGGAGGGTCCTCCCCTCTCTCATCTTTGTTCCCTTCCTCTTTCTTCTACTAGGCAGATTCAGTTTTTTCTCGCTCTTGTCTTGTGTGGTCTAATCGTGCTCATATCCTTAATTGATTCATTAGCAAAATATTTGTTTGCTTATCACACAACAACTCATCCAAGTGAGACCTCTCTGTTTATTTCTTCTCTTCTCTTCAGAGGAGAGGAGAGGAGCCCAAATGGATTAATGAAAGCAGAGGAATTTATTTCAAACCACAAGGTCCTTGAGTCAAAACAAAGCAAGATTTACAGCGTCCCGGTAACAAATAAAATCCCCGCATCCACTGCAAAAAACTGTGTGTGTGTGTGTGTGTGTGTGTGTTTTCAGATATACGATACAATGATAACAAAGGAATTAAAGGATCTTTAATAATTAACCCATGTATGTATGTATGCGCTGGTAGGTAGTTGATGTAGTTTCAAGCAAGCAACAGGCGTGGAGAGGTTGTCATGTCACTTTTTACCTGATGATAAGATAATTCTCTGTTCTAATGTCACTTACCTGATAAATAAAGCCAATTTGGTTTGGGGCTCTCTGCCATTCATATGTTGTTCAATGATGCGGTCTGAATCATGTAGACATATTTCTCCGTCCTCACCGTTATGCCTTTGGCTTCATTCACACTGGTTACTTTGGTTCTATTAATTAAGCCAAAGTAGAGTAGGAAACCTCACTCACTGTTATTTCTCTTGTTCCTCTTGTGTAGCAGGATTCAGTTCGCTACAGCACCGTTGCCATCATTGTTGTGATGAGCGCCTTGGCGTTGCTGCTTCCGTGTGGTAGCGCTGTTCAACATCCGCTACAAAACCAACCAGGGTGAGCTCCTCTCCTTGCCTCCGTGCTCTGAGATTGTCATGGCCATCAATGTTCATTATTGTGGCACGGTTATACAGCGTTGTGAATGGACAAATTCAGTTTCGTCCGATTTTCTTCTTCAACTCTCTTGTTTGCCTGAGGATGAACTGAAATTTAAATGTATCCTTCCTGTCTAACGGTGAAGATCGATTTGGAGTGGTGTTTTTTTGCGGGGTGGGCGGAGCTTAGTCAACTTAATGCAGCATGTGCTTTGCGCGTTGTTTCTGGTGAAGCAGCATACTGATCATACTGATTCAATGTTCTAATCCAAATATGTGGTGCATAGTGCAGTTGCCAATATTCTGTCTTTTATGGAGTTTCTTGAGATTTTTTGTGACAGCCATGATGGAGTTTTTTTACAATATTTTGTGTCCTATGGAGTTTCCTGGTCGATGGCAGCTATGATTTTGGTGGTGACAGTCTTTTAGCTATGACTTTCCCTACTAAATGAAATCAAACTTATTAAATCTACATTTTATCTCTGCTGTGCATAACATGCAGATTGATAGGTGACTGCTAAATGGTTGTGATGACATATATGAACTCAGATGCCATGCTAATGTTTATGCTCAGCCATTTATGTGATGATGAGACAGTTGGTTTAATAATTGCTTCTTTGGCATATTGGTTTTAGCCGACAGTTCTGAACCAGGAGTGTGTTGATAATAACTTATCATTGAATCTGCTAACTGCAATGTCTTAATGCAGGTTCTAACATACGTGCAACAATTAAAATAAATGGCTATGAATGAGAAAGATAAACTTGCAAAGAGAATTCAATTGTTTAGAACTCAAGAAGAAATAGAAAACTTGAGGAGTTGAAGTTCCTTCTCGCTTTGCTCATTTTCGTGGTTTAGGCACGTATCGTTGATGTTGGTCAAGCTAGTGCCCTCCTCTTTAACTAATTTGCTTGATGGTGGTCAGATATGGGGGTGCTGTGGTGAGCCATCCCTTCTCCTCCACCATCTCCTCTGATATTTTGCTGCAATCCATACACCAATTTATAATGAAGTATATTTAAAAAATGAACTCTTTCTTGTATTTTAAGGATTGAGACAGTTGGTCGAGTTACCAATTTGTGGCTCTCCTCCACAAGACGAGGAAGGCGATGCCATTATGCCTAGGCTGCCACGGAGCCGAACAAGAACGGTGGTCGGCCTGTCACCTAACTCCATCAAGGTAGTCTGCTAAACCTAGCTTACCAGGAACCTCCTCAATATTACCTATCCTGTTACCACTTTACTATTTGATTCCTTAATTCCAGATAACTTGTACTGATTATTTGAGGAGTAGACATTTGAACCATAGTTTAGTTATATCGGGCACATATTTTTTTAGGGAAATAGTCATGTATCTGTTACTTTTATAACGGGGTTAATTTTACAGAAGATATAAGTTACCACTGTATTGTTAGTGCATTGATGGTCAAGCATGCTACTTTAATATCTTCCTGTAAGTGCCACAAAAATTTATGCAGGTGGTCATAGCATGTTGCCATTGGATTAAAAAAGATATATTTTAGAGTGTGGTCTTTGTATGCTTATTGTATTCATTTCTAATGGCTTCTGGTGGCTTAATATGCGAATTTGAGCAAATAATTTTAGGTTGTTCCGGTTAAAATGCCTTCTCTTGTGTGCAGGTTTCGCTGTCGACCGTGTGTGGTTTGAGCATCGTTTCTTGCTACTACAGGAGTCGCTGTAGACTGGGAGGTAAGCGTTGGGAGGAATGCATTTCATTGTTAGAAATTTAGTCTTCTAAAATGATATGCATCATTGTTTGATATCAATATTAGTCAATCCAAAAAGAAACTTGATGGCGACATGCCTCCTAGGAACAATAGAAACTATCTTTATATAGAGGGAAGCAAACAAACATAATTATTTCTTCTGGTTTACTATTACTTACGTAGCTCATAGTAATAATCACATATTTTTAACTATTCTATGTTTTGCTTACCTAACAAGACTGTAGGAGAATTTCACTCTTGTTTAGATTGGGTTGCCGCCTATTAGAGATGTTTAGATTCCTGATATTTTAAGCATGGAAAATTAGCACATATGCCAGCTATTTGTATTCCTCTGAACTGATCCATTTTTCTTGAAATTGTTGTTTCTATATACATGCAATAAAAAACTATCAGTCTGCTTCATGTTGTGTTGGGTTCGCCCAGTTACAAGACAGAGGCAGAGGAGATGAATACAAGAAGTCGAGAAGACACCCTTCTCTCGCTTTCTAAATTACAGAGTACCTCGCCTCCTTGCTGCTGCCCCGGGCGCTGGTTCAGGCCGCCCTCGCTGCTTCACGATCTCTTGGCACCAGCTTCGCCATTGGGTACGAGGTTGGGCGCGTGGCGCCCCATCGAGGCCGAGGCGCTGCTTCGCCGTCTGGCTGCCTGGCAAGCATTCTGGCGCGCTGGCTGGGCTGGGCCAGGCCGGGCAGGCAGGTCCCCAAGGCCGTCCGGTCCGGTGGGTGCTCTCCTCACTCCCCGCCGAGATCCTTGATTGGTGATCCCAGCTCTTCGTGTTTCGCCTCCACCCGCCTCCGCACAGTGTCAGTGCTCCTTCCTCGCCTCTTCCATCCTCCTTTCGCCGCCACCTTGGCCACAGCCAACCGATGGAAGATGGAGTAGGGATCGGAGAGGAACAAGGAGTAAGAGGAGACCACTTGTTGGTGGCTAGAGAACCACATCCTCAGCGCCATGCTCCCGAGTCCGCTTTCTACTGCCTCCAAATGAATACCTACCTACAACAGCAAAGGTACTATGCAAGAATCGCGTTTTTATTTGAGAGAACTTGGTTTTGTTGCTGTTGTGAATGACATATGTAAGTGCCACGTTGGATCATTAGATTTTTGTTGATGTAGTACATGATCCTCCAGGTTAATTACTAGCAAGTATACATTCATTATTCTTGCAAAAGAAACTAATGCTAAAACAGATCTTGGAAACATTCAGAGAAAAAAATGGCGATCGAAACCAAAATTAATGTATAAAGAAAATGTTATACCTGTGCCATTTAGGGGTGTTTAGGGACTAAACCAAACAAGGATTATGTGGTTTGGTGCCAGGCCGGCAACCACCGGTTTAAAGCACCCTGGATGCTAACCACCGGTCTTGCATGTTAAGCATGTAATAACTGGCTTGCCTGGCAGCGTACATCCTATATAGCCTGATAACAGATTCATTTAGCATACTATGTTTTTATTGGCATGTTCTTGGATTCTGGCTCCTTGACTTCTCCAACAACACTATGCAAGTTACTCCCTCCGTCCTTTATAGAGTGTGCTTCCAACTTTGTTGGAGGGTCAAAGTATCTCAAAGTTTGACCGAGTTTGTGCAAAAAAAAAAATCAATGTTTGTGAAATCAAATAGGTATATAATGAAAATATATTTTATCATGAATCTAATGCTACTAATTTGATGGCATAAACATACGGTCAAACATAAAAATGTTTGACTTTCCAACAAAGTTGGAAGTACACTGTTCAAAGGACGGAGGGAGTAGTGCTTTTAGATGAGTAAGTAGTAGTCATGTTCAAGAATTTTGCCCAGACTAAAATGCTATGGCTAATTTCACTTGATTTTGCCATGGAATTTACAGGGTCCAGTGTGTAAAAGTAGATCTGATTTCTTTCAGTGTAATTAGTACTGTTTACTCTACAGGCAAAATATTTGTTTTGTTTGTCCTGCTCAATCGCTCATCCTGATAGGTGTTAATAACCAATCTACTGTTTCATTCCTAACTTAAATTGTTGGATTAGTTTTACTGTTTGAACAAATCTGATTATGCAATGCAAAGGAAAATCAAGGATTACTTTTCTTGGTTCATATGCAGTGTGTTTTTTGTTTACAGTAGTAACAATTTAAGTAGAGGCCAGATGCAGTGACAGAGATTGTGAACGATATATATCAGTTGGATATATTGAGCAATATGCGTGTTATGCCGCTGTTGAATTAGGTGAAGAATAAATGGTGCTGATAGTATAATGATTTGTTGTGCCTTCGGCAAAATATCCAATAGTTTGTGTTGTTTTTAAGGAGCATGCTGCCTATATTTATTCCTAAACAAAAACAAAAACAAAAAACATAAAGAAAATTGGGTTGCCTCCCAACTAGCGCTATCGTTTAACGCCCCTAGCTAGGCATAAAAGCGAAGATAGATCTAACGCAGTGCCATCTTTGGCACTAAACTCATAAGTAGCACGCATGATAGATTCATAAGGTAATTTAACTTTCTTTCTTGGAAAGTGCTCCATGCCTTTCTTTAATGGAAATTGGAATCTAATATTCCCTTCCTTCATATCAATAATCGCACTAATCGTTCTAAGGAAAGGTCTACCAAGAATAATAGGGCAAGAAAGATTGCAATCTATATCAAGAACGATAAAATCTACGGGCACCAAATTTCTATTTGCAACAATAAGAACATCATTGATCCTTCCCATAGGCTTTTTAATGGTAGAATCCGCAAGGTGCAAATTTAGAAAACAATCATCAAGATCATGGAAACCTAGAATATCACATAAAGTTTTCGGAATCGTGGAAACACTAGCACCCAAGTCACACAAACAAAGCACTCATAATCTTTAATTCTAATCTTTATAGTAGGTTCCCACTCATCATTAATTTTTCTAGGTATAGAAACTTCCAATTAAGTTTTTCATCATAAGATTGCATCAAGGCATCAACAATTTGTTTGGTAAAGGCTTTGTTTTGACTATAAGCATGAGGAGAATTAACAACGGCTTGCAACAAGGAAATACAACCTTTTATAGAGCAATTATCATAATTAAATTCCTTGAAATCCGAGATAGTAAGTTCAACATTATTAGAAGTTGAGGATTCTCCAATCTCACTTTTACCAAATTTAACATTAAGATCTAACGATTCTAATTCTTGGGACGCCTTTTAGGCAAAGTTGATTCATCCTCAGTCCCATAATCATCAAAGTTCATATTGCAAAACATAGATCTAATCAGAGACGCATCAATAACTTTAAGATCCTCATCATTATTTTCACGGAAACTAGAAGAACACGCTTTTATAAAGCTTTCTTTCTTAGCACGCAATCTAGCGGTTCTTTTCCTTGCACTCACAATGGAAATTCTCAATACTTTGAGAGACTCATTGATATCATGCTTAGGAGAAGAAGATCCAAGTTTAAGAGAATTAACATCGTTTAAAGTCTATCAATGTTCCTAGCCAAATCATCAACTTTGAGCAATTTTTCTTCATGCATAGCATTAAAATTCTTTTGAGAGATCATAAATTCTTTCACGCTATTCTCAAAATCAGAGGGCGTCTTATTAAAATTACCATAAGAATTATTGTAGGAATTTCCATAATTATTAGAGGGATTACTAGGGAACGGTCTAGCATTAAAATTTCCTCTATAAGCATTGTTTCCAAAACTATTCCTACCAACAAAATTCACATCCATAGATTCATTATTATTCTCAATCAAGGAAGACAAAGGCATATCATTGGGATCAAGAGGAGTATTTTTAGTAGCAAACATCTTCATAAGTTCATCCATCTTTCCTCTCAAAACATTGATTTCTTCTATAGCATGCACTTTTTTACTAGAAGATCTTTCGTGTGCCATTGAGAATAATTAGCCATAATATTATCAAGAAGTTTTGTAGCATCTCCTAACGTGATTTCCATAAACATGCCTCCCGCGCTTCAATCTAAGAGATTTCTAGAAGCAAAATTCAAACCGGCATAAAATTTTTGTATGATCATCCATAAATTCAAACCATGAGTGGGGCAATTACGAAGCATCAATTTCATTCTTTCCCAAGATTGGGCAACATGCTCATGATCAACTTGTTTAAAATTCACAATATCGTTCCTAAGAGTGATGATCTTAACTGGAGGAAAATACTTAGAGATAAAAGCATCTTTGCACTTGTTCCAAAATCAATACTATTCTTAGGCAAAGCGAAAACCAAACTTTAGCATGATCTCTAAGTGAAAACGGAAATAACTTCAATTTGACAATATTGTTATCCAGATTCTTTCTTCTTTTGCATATCACACAAATCAACAAAGTTGTTTAGATGAGTAGCGGCATCTTCGCTAGGAAGGTCATGAATTGATCTTTCATAACAAGATTCAAAGAAAGCAAAGATTGATTTCACAAGACTCGTCATTATTAAGAGGAGCAATCGGAGTACTAAGGAAATCATTATTATTGGTATTTGAGAAGTCACACAATTTGGTATTATCTTGCGCCATGGCAACAAGTAATCCAACACACAAGCAGACAGAAAAATGGCGAGCAAAAGAGAGGAGGAGATTGGGAAAGAGAGGACGAGATCTCGCGGATACAGAAGGTTACGGCGGTGGAAATTGTGTTTCGTGGTGCTCCTGGATGTTTTCGGGGTACATAGGTATATATAGGAAGAAGAAGCAGCCGGGTGGTCGCCTCGAGGGGCCCACGACACGACGAGATGGGGCGCGCCTATGGGGCGCCTTTCCTATCTCGTGGAGGCCTCGGCCGCTTCTTGACTTGCACTCCAAGTCCTCGGATCACGCTTTGTTCCAAAAATCACGCCCCGAAGGTTTCATTCCATTTGGACTCCGCTTGATATTCCTTTTCTTCAAATACTGAAATAGGCAAAAAAACAAAGAATATGGGGCCTCCTGCTAGTAGGTTAGTCCCAAAAATGATATAAATGTGTAAAATAAAGCCCATAAACATCCAAAAGGGGTAATATAATAGCATGGAACAATAAAATTATAGATACGTTGGAGACGACGTTGATGCTTTGAAGAACCAATTGTGGAAGATAGATAGGAGCACAATGATTTATTGAGTATGAGCAAGTACATGGTTGAGATGAAGGTGATGAATGAGGGTGCATATAACTGGTTGAAGGAGTTAGAACCAAACACTTGGGTGAGGGCTTTCCAAAATGACATACCTAAGTGTGACATTCTGCTCAAGGGACTTGTGTGAGGTGTTCAACAAGTAAGTTCCAATGCTTTCACCATTACTCGTGTTGACCTAGGATGCAATGATTTCCTCTCACTCTTGTTAACCTAAGATGCAATGCTTGTGCAGATATATTTTAGAGGCAAGAGAATTGTCAATTCTGACAATGTTTGAGAGGATCAAGCAACATTGGACCTGCAAGGCACTATAGTAAGCATTGTGAGGGTGAGAAGACGCAAGGAGTAATGTGCCCTAAGATTAAGAAGCTTGTTGAGAAGCTGAAAGAGTTGGACAACACATGTTATGTGCATGAATCAGGAGATGGAGTGTTTAAAGTGGGGGATAGAGGAAAATGTTACATAGTAGACTGGCACACCAAGTCCTGCAGTTGTATGAGATGGCAAAAAAGTGGAATGATTTGCTTACATGTTATAGCATGCTGCAGGAATGAGAGAGTAGATCCACTAACCTTAGTGGATCAATGCTACTCAGTGCCCATGTTCAAGAAGGCCTATAGTGACATCATCTACCCTTGCAAGGACATCACTGAGCGGGAGAAGATGAATGGGCCTGAAATTAAGCCACCGTGACTACAATAAGCATGTTGGAAGGCCTTTGCAAAAGCGTAATGAAGGGACCGTAAGAGATAATTTCTAGTGATGGAGGCAGGAAGATGTCAAGGCATGGTGTCATCATGCATCAGTAGTTACTGTGGTGAGCCTGACAACAACATCAAGGGATGCAAATATATGAATGTTGTTCTAGCACCTCCCAATGCACAAGCTCCTCCACCTCAAACTGATGACAATTTGGAAGCTTCAGAAGCTACTATGGAGAAAAAGCCACCTCGGAACAAGCCCAAGTATCTGCCTTTGTCTTCTACACAACCTATAGAAGTTGTATCCTAGACTCTAACAAGCTACTTGTTTGATGAGCAAGAGGTCAACACAAGTGCGCACACCAAAGATAGTAGTTGAAGATCTTTTGGTGGATCACATGCTTCAGCAGGTAATTTAGACATATTGTACTTGTTGCATTACTTGCTCTGATTCAGTCATGCTTTAGTGGTATACTTACTTTCCATTTGTTGTCACTTGACCTTAGTATGTATAGAGGCCATTGCCTATAGTGCTTGAGCAAACACCAATCCCAAAATCAACTTTCTTAACAAATGCATGTGCAATGCCGAAAGCCAGCCCCAAGCAAGCACAACACAATCGTGCAAGGAGACTCTAGCTAAGAAGATGTTGGCCATGAAGCAACAAAGAGAGAAGGAACTTGAAGATGTGAAGCAAGCTATACTAGGGGCACGGATAGAAGCAGAGTTGAAGAAAGCAGAAGAGGCTGCTAGAAGAAGGCATGACAAAGCAGAAAAGAAGGCTAGAGAAGCTGAGAAGAAGAGAGAGGCAGCTGAACAGAAGAGGAAAGCAATGGCAATCCTGAGGCAGGTAATAGCAGAAACAAGACAAATATTAGTGGAGACACAGAGAGATATTTCTCAAGGGTGAAGGAGAAACTAGTTGGTGAGAAGAAGGCTCAAAAGGAGGCTGTCGCTGCAAAGAAACTAGAAGAGAAGAAAGCCTGCATGCATGTATGGAAGCACACAGACAAGCTACTTCTAGCAAAGAAGGTGAAGAGAAACAAGCTCTTGGCCGGAAAGAAAGAAGCACAGAGACAAGATGTTGCAAAGAAAAGAGGAGCAATTGAGGACAAGCACATAAAAGGACATTTGCAAACATGGAAGAAGTTGGGCATGTGCCACAAAGATCAAGCATGTTTGACATCTTTAGATGAGCTATTATACCGCTTTGTGTCGCTTTTAGCAATGCAAAATATCACTATGTTTCCCTTTCTTGTCATCTCAAGATCTTATGGTATCAGTATTTTGAGTAGTGCTAGTCGATGCACTACTAAAATCTATATTTTGGTATGAAAATTGTCTTGTCTGTCTTCTCATGCTTGTCATTTTATTGTGGATGTCAATATCGCTTACACACTACATTCTTGCTGCCATTCTTTCCATTTCATAAAGATCATATGATAAAGTACCCATTCTTTCCATTTCAGAAACATTATATGGTACATACCAATGAATTCCATTTCAGATAGAACCTGTAATACACAACATTTTTATTTCCATTTTCGACATATATCTACGATAGATAGCCATTCTTCCCATTTAACAATTATCACATCGTAAAAGATAACACAATGTAAAAGACAATGTTTCCATTAAAGATAGATCATTTCATACATTTTGCCCTTGACAACCATAACATTTGATACAACCAAACTGACTTCATAGTCGTGGTACTAACATTAAACCATCGAAAGTACTTAAAATACTAATGCTATCAAGTCTGGTCTTCACTTCTTCACTACCAAAATGAGCACTTGTCTTCATCACTTCTTACATGCGTAGAGCACCTGTTGTCACTTCTTCATCAACATAAGAACACAGAGGGCACACAACAACATCACACTACCCAAGAGAAGCTTCCAAAGAAAGACCAAGATCTCCCACCTAATCCAATCAATGCACTATCTTGTCAGCCTGCTCATGTTCTTTTGTAGAGAGCTGTGCCTTGACATAGTAGCTCTATCAGCCTCAATGACCTGCAATCCCGCTCATGTTTTGCATCCGAGAGGACGCCACATCGGGAACCAAACCAAATTTAGATTTTGCATGCCGGATACGAGCCAAAAGCGACCCAAGCAACCAAACACGCACATGATGAAGTCCGGTTCGCTGTTCCTCTCACTGGCTCGAGAGGCCACCCTCCGCATCTTAGAGGATGCCACACGGAAACCAAACAACCTGGTTTCGATGCCGATGCAAGTGCTCCAAAGCGATCCAAGCAACCAAACAAGCACATGATGAAGTCCAAAACTCGTGGTTCCTCTCACTGCTCAGAGGCCTCCTTTGCATCCGAGAGGACGCCACACGGGGAACCAAACCAGCTGGATTTTGTATGCTCTGGATGCGAGCTAGATGCCACCCAAGCAACCAAACACGACATGATGAAGTCGAAACCTGCTCCTCTCGCAATTTTGGCTCAGAGCCTCCTTCAGATTCGAGAGGATGCCACACGGGAAACAAACAACCTGGATTTCGTGATGTCGGATGCGTGATGTGCAATCCAAGCAACCAAACACACACATGATGAAGTCTCGAAACCTCAGATTCCTCTCACCGCTCGTGAGGCCTCCTTTTGCATTCTAGAGGACGCCACACGGGGAACCAAACCAGTAGGATTTTGCATGCCGGATGTGAGCCAGGTGCGACCCAAGCAACCAAACACGCACATGATGAAGTCTGAAACCTGCATTCCTCTCAGCCTCGCTCAGAGGCCTCCTTTTGCACCCAAGAGGACGCCACACAGGGAACCAAACAAGCTGCATTTTGCATGCCGGATGCAAGCCAGAGGTGCGACCCAAGCAACCAAACACGCACATGATGAAATCTGAAACCTGCGTTCCTCTCAACCTGGCTCAGAGGCCTCCATCTGCATCCGAGAGGACGCCACAATGGGAACCAAACAAGCTGGATTTTGCATGCCGGATGCGAGCCAAAAGTACCCAAGCAACCAAAACACGCACATGATGATGTCCAAACCTATGTTCCTCTTTAGACTAGCTTAGAGGCCTCCTTCGCATCCGAGAGGACGCCACACGGGAATCAAACCAGCTGGATTTTGCATGCTTGATGCGGACAAAGTAGACAAAAGCACCCAAGCAACCAAACATGCACATGATGAAGTCTGAAACCCACGCTCCTCTCGCCACCGGCTTTGAGTAATCGCTTCTTCTGGTCTCTGAGAGGATGCCACACGGGTAACCAAACAACCTGGATTTCACATGCCGGATGCGTGCCAGGTGCGATCCAAGGAACCAAACACGCAAATGATGATGTCCGAAACCTACGTTCCTCTCAGCCTGGCTCAGAGGCCTCCTTTTGCATTCGAGAGGATGCCACACGGGGAACCAAACCAGCTAGATTTTGCATGCCGGATGCGAGCCATGTGCGATCCAATCAACCAAACACGCACATGATGAAGTCTGGAACCTGCTCCTCTCAACTCCGCCTCAGAGGCCGATGCATACGAGAGGACGCCACACGGGAACCAAACACCTGATTTTGCATGTCGGATGCGAGCCAAAGCACCCAAGCAACCAAACACGCACATGATGAAGTCTCGAACCCACGCTCCTTCTCAGCCTAGCTCGTAGGCTTCCTTTGCATCCAAGAGGACGCCACACCGAACCCAACCGGCTCGATTTTGCATGCGGATGATGCAGCCAAAAGTACTAAGCAACCAAATACGCACATGATGAAGTCCGGTTCGCGTTCTTCCCGCTTGGCTCAGAGGCCTCCTTTTGCATCCGAGAGGACGCCACACGGGGAACCAAACAAGCTGGATTTTGCATGCCGGATGCGAGCCAGGTGCGACCCAAGCAACCAAACACGCACATGATGATGTCCGAAACCTATGTTCCTCTTAGACTAGCTTAGAGGCCTCCTTGTGCATCCGAGAGGACGCCACACGGGGAACCAAACCAGCTGGATTTTGCATGCCGGACAAGTAGCTAGGTGCGCACCCAAGCAACCAAACATGCGCATGATGAAGTCTGAAACCTGCTGTTCCTCTCAAAGATGGCTTAGAGTCCCGCTTCAAGGCTTGAGAGGATGCGACACGGGAAACCGAACAACCTGGATTTCACATATCGGATGCGTACAAAAGTATCCAAGCAACCAAACACACACATGATGAAGTCCGAAACCCACGCTCCTCCTCACCGCTCAGTAGGCCTCCTTGTGCATCCGAGAGGACGCCACACGGGGAACCAAACCAGCTGGATTTTGCATGCCGGATGCGAGCGAAGTGCGAACCAAGCAACCAAACACGCACATGATGAAGTGCGGAACCTGCGCCTTCCTCAACCTGCTCAGAGGTCACGCATGTACCGAGAGGATGCCACACGGGGAACCAAACAAGTTGGATTTTGCATGCCGGATGCGAAGCGAGGTGCACCCAAGCAACCAAACATGCACATGATGAAGTCCGAACCCACGCTTCCTCCTCACCGGGCTTAGAGGTTTCCTTTGCATCCGAGAGGATGCTACACGGGAACCAAACAAGTTGATTTTGCATGCCGATGCGAGCTAGGTGCGACTCCAAGCAACCAAACACGCACATGATGAACCAAACCTGCGTCAGGTCAACCGCTCAGTAGGCTCCTTCTGCATCCAAGAGGACGCCACACTGGGAACCAAATAAGCTGGATTTTGCATGCCGGATGCGAGCCAGGTGCGACCGAAGCAACCAAACACGCACATGATGACGTCCGAAACCTATGTTCCTCTTAGACTAGCTTAGTGGCCTCCTTCTGCATCCGAGAGGACGCCACACGAGGAATCAAACCAGCTGGATTTTGCATGCCGGATGCGAGCCAGGTGTGACCGAAGCAACCAAACATGCACATGATGAAGTCTCGAACTCATGCCTTCCTCACCTGGCTTAGAGTCCTGCTTCTGCGTCTGAGAGGATGCCACCCGGGAAACCAAACAACCTGAATTTCACATGCCGGATGCGAGCCAAGTGCGACCCAAGCAACCAAACACGCACATGATGAAGTCCGAAACCTACGCTCCTTCCTCACCGCTCAGAGGTTCTCCTTGCATCCGAGAGGATGCCACATAGGGAACCAAACCGCTGGATTTTGCATGCCGAATGCGAGCCAAAAAGCGATCCAAGCAACCAAACACGCGACATGACGTAAGTCCGAAACCTCACCAAGCCTTCTTCCTCTGCCTCTAGAGGCCTCCTTTTGCATCCGAGAGGAAGCCACATCGGGAACCAAACAAGCTGGATTTGCATGTCGGATGCGTAGCCAAAGTGCGACCTAAGCAACCAAACACGCACATGATGAAATCCGAAACCTGCCTTCCTCACCGCTCGTAGGCCTCCTTCTCGCATCCGAGAGGACGCCACACGGGAACCAAACGGGTTGAATTTTGCATGCCGGATGCGAGCCAAAAGGACCTAAGCAACCAAACACGCACATGATGAAGTCTCGAAACCTCAAGCGTTCTCTCAGCCTAGGCCGAGGCCTCCTTCAGATCCGAGGGGACGCCACACGGGGAACCAAACCAGCTGGATTTTGTATGTCGACAAGTAGCCAGCAAGTACCCTGTGCAACCAAACGCTGGCCCATGATGAAAGGCTTGGTTATGTTATCGTGGCAACTATTGTCGCTATTCTTGCATATATGTGAGGCCCATGACGAGTGGCGGGCGCCAGATCCCTTCACGCCAGAGGTCGGCCCCATGCCACTTTTTGTGCAATCAGAGCTAGTGGGTCACCATAGCTACATCGCTGCCGCAATCAACTAAGTAGTCGCTGTTCACGCCTGTGCAGCTTGGGGCCTGCCTCTCTCTGGGTCAGCGACCATCACGAGCCGTGTCGCGCCCTCCGAGGCTCTCACGCATGATGGCATGTCAATAAAAAAATGAAAGACTGAAAAGAAGAAGAAAATGCTGAGGTGGACGAATACTACCGGTTGAAGCAAGGAAATGCTTATGGAATTTGCTAGTTTTTTTGTTGATATAATAATGCAAGAGAATGTTTTGTTGGTTCACGGTACCGGGTGCCAAGAATTCGAGGAGGAACTAGTGGCTGGCCCACTTGTCGGGAAAGAGAGGACGTGGGATGGACGAGCACGCCGCAGGTGGTGAAAACGAAAATTTTGGGCGAAGATCACGCCTCGATCGCTACGCTTCCCATTTTCTTCCTTCCCGCTTTTGATTTTGACTTTTCCCACCGTGACTTGGCTCGAAGGCGTCAAGGGCCCAAATACCTCCACGAAAACAAATTCCTTGAGGCTGGAGCCCTCAAAAAAATATTCCTCGAGGCTCGAGCTGCTCGTCGGCGCTGCGGATTCTCTCAAATTGATCCGACGATCGCCCACTGCTCGCTCACGAAACAAATTGATTTGATTCCCTCAATGTATGAGAAGCAAGCGATCATCGGGCTGCCGCCGCGTTGCCGCTTATTGTGTTAAAATGAGCTCGGTAAATATATGGGCGGCGCCCCTTGGGCCACCCAAAGGCCAGCCAATAAGTATCAATATTTTTTAGTGAGATCGAGGCTAACTCCACCGCACAACCCTAAATCTATACCATTTTGTTCGGATTTTGTCCAGACGTGATAGAAATAGGGAGAACAAACGCCGGACAAAGGTCGGACAAACTTGTCGCACTCAACGCCGCTACCCCATTTTCACCACCGTCCTGGTCTCGCTATTTCTTCGAACACGAAGCAGCATATAGCGAACTTGACGCCGCCGCTTGCCGCCTAAACCGCCGGCCGCAACGCCGATGATGACGCTTGAGACCTGGTGACGACGCCGACAGCATATGCCGCATCGAGAAGCTTATCCCATGGCTTGCCCTTTGCTCGACCAAAGGCATCAGTCGACAGCCCTCAGGAGCAAAGCGGCAGCCATTAAGAATGTTGTCGCCGCCAAGCCGCGGTTGGTTCTACCGCTGGTCGACAGCCTCCAACTCGCCGATTTAAGAGGAGCAAGGACCCCAGCTCCTAGATTCCTTCTCCTTCTGCGAACTCCATCCATTGCTCGACACGGTGGCGTGAGTTCCTCGAGCGCCAAATACGGAGGTCGATGACCATGACGCCGGTGTTGATATGATGAAGGCGTGATGATGAGTGGAGGGCCTTTTGGAGCGGATGATGTTGCTTTTGGTTTTGCCCGAGTGGGTATCTATGATAATGAGGTGTGTGAGATCAGCGGTGTTTTCACTGCTGAATGGGGATGTTCAAGGGTTTTTCTCCTTCACGAGGACTACGCTCAGGGGACCCCATCACCCCACCTGCTCCTATTCTGGTGGAAGGTTTCTCGGCGCTTCTAAAAAAAGCTCAAGGCGCAGAACAGATTAAAAGGGTGGCGCTTGGAGGCACTGCCCCCATGTAACACACCTCCACTGCTTATGGATGATAGCATTGTTTTCTTAGAAGGAACACATGATAATATTCACACCTTGAAGGAGATCTTACATGAGTATGAAATGGCCTCCGCCAAAAGTGAATCTAGAAAATCATCTATCTTTTTGGCAAAGGGGTTCTGATGAGGACAAGGCTGAGCTCAAGGAGCTATTGGGCGCCTCTTCGGAGGCACTATGAGAGTAGATGGGTTTGCCAACACCGGTTGGCAAATCCAAAGAAGGCACCTTCAAGTATGTCACGAGAGCTCTAAGGGCAAAGTTAATGGGATAAAAGGTCAAGGGCCTCCAAAGCTGCAAGAGTAGTGCTAGTTAAGTCCGACTTCGTTGCACTTTACATTCACCATGAGTTGCTTTCAACTCACAAAGAAAACGTAAGGGAATCTGAATTCTATCTATTCAAAATTCGTGGGGAGCAATGAATGGTGAAAGGAAAGTACACCGGATTGCTTTGGGAAAAGATGTGTTTAGGGAAAGTCAGAAGGACTAGGATTGCGGACCCCGAGGCCTTCAACCAAGCCCTTTTGGCAAAGCAAGCATGGCGCATTTTGCGTGTACCAACTTCTTTGTGTGCAAGGGTTCTCAAAGCGAGGTACTTCCCGTGATCGGCCTATCATGATCGCCACTAGCCAGTCGGTCACGGTTCTTTCACTTTCAAAAGTATCCTCCATGGCGTAAACCTGCCCGAGAAGGCCTAGTTTGGAGGATCGGGATGGCTCTAGGGTCAACATACACCATGACAAGTGGATTCCACGAGCGGATGTATGCACCCTCTTGGACAAACATATATGCGTGGTATAACCAGGGTGGCGGACTTCATCGTCACCAGATGGAACGACTCGGGATGCTCTTAAGGTCCGTGAGATGTTTACCGACGGATGCACGTGATATCTTACAGGTGTTGCGTGGGCGCAGCCGGATCGATGATTTCTTGGCGTGAATTACACCAAGAACGGTGTGTGTTCACCGTTAGGTCCGTGATCATCTCGTGGATGTCAATGCAAAGAGCTTACGACCGGACAGCCGGGTCACTCTAGCTCTGCCGACGGCCATAAAGGGTACATGGGACTATGGAGCACAAATGCACCTGCAAAGCAAAGATTCACATGTGGAGAGTTATCAGGAATGGTGGCTGTAGGCGCTGAACTTCACCGTCGCCTTTCTGGATAAAACCCCGCATTTTTTTGTGTTGCATGTGGTAGAGAGGGACGATTCATCACAGATTATGGACATGTCAACATTCATCACAATTCCGGCGCTTGTTGCAGCTTGAAAGGAGTTTCGTGGCTATCCCACCGAGTCCGATGCACTCTCATACCGTGCATTAGCTTAGCTGGTTGTTGGGATGGTTCCTGGGGCAGCCGTAATGCAGGAGAAGGAGGCGATGATACGATACGGGCTTATGGCCTATGGTTAGCTCTGTAATGAGGCTAGAGACGGGAAAGATCGCTTCTCCACATGAGATAATGATGTCCGTGTATGATCATATGCAGGAATGGAGGCGGATTCATGCAGCAAAGATTCATGAAATGGTCCCCAAGATCGTTGAGAAGTGGAATCCTCCTGATGAGGGTTGGCTGAAGATTAACTCGGATGGTGCGGTTTCGAGATATGGGGACAAGGGGGGAGGTGATGCGGTCCTACAGGATCAAGATGGAGCGTCCCGGGCTGGCTTCTGTCATTTTTTTCCAAACGACGATCCGAAGCAGTGGAAACCTCATAGATGCGTGTTTCCAACTCGCCATCGACTTGCATGCGGAGAGGGTTCGCGTCGAGCTGGACTGTCAAGTTGCTTAGGACGATTCTTCAGAGGAGAAGGTTTTATCGGCAATAAGTTGGCCCTCGGATTCAAGAAATCAAGCGACATGCTCAACTTGTTTCTAGAGTTCAAAGTTTCTTGGGTAAGAAGGTCAAGAAATGTCGCTGGCAAGATAAACTAGCTAGGGTAGTTGTAAGAGAGGAGAGATCCGAGACATGGCTTCGCCTCCCCTCGATTTTATTTTGCATGTTATTTCGGATGATATCCCAAACTTTATTAGTTAATAAAGCAATGCAAGTTTTACCTCTAAAAAACGCGTACACAAATTGTGTGCACTAAAATTTCGACACGACAATTGGAAAAGATCGGTCACGGTGAACGGACGAGCCGCTTCGATTGTCGGCTTCACGAGCTTGCATCGTGAATGGATTTTTTTTCGAGCTGCAATGACTACATGAGCATCGATTGGGTCACTCCAAACTTTATTATTGCTTTTGTCGGGCGTGTCTCCCCTCGCGGTGTTTCGGTGTCGCACCCACTAGGCGGGCGGCGCCCCTTGGCCACTCCAAAGGCCAGCCAGTTGCTATCAATACTTTTTTTTAGTGAGACTGAGGCCAACTCCACCGTGACAACCCTAAATCTATACCATTTTGTTCGGATTTTGTCCGCACGTGATAGAAATAGGAGAACAAACGCCGACAAAGGCCGACAAACTTGTTGCACTCAACGCCGCTAATTCTATTTTCACCACCGTCTGTCCCTCGCCATTTCTTCAACACGTAGTGCATATAGCGAATCTTGACGCCGGGCCGCCTCTAAACCGCCAGCCGTAACGCCGATGATGACGCCGAGACCTGTGACGACGCCGACAAGCTATGATGCCGAGATCGAGGCTTATCCCATGGCTTTCGCTCGACCAAAGGCATCAGTCGACAGTTCTTGTGGAGCAAAGCGGCAGCTACCAAGAATGTTGTCGCCGCCTTGCCGCGGCCGGGTTCTACCGCTGGTCGACACCTCCAACTCGCCGATTTAAGAGGAGCAAGGACCCCAGCCTCCTAGATTCCTTCTCCTTCGCAACTCCATCCATTGCTCGACACGGTGGGCGTAGTTCTCGAAGGCCACGGAGGTCGATGACCATGACGCCGTGTGTCAAGTAGCATATGGCGGGCGGCGGCTCGCGAAGACGCTAAGGCGCCGAGGTCCGGTCGGACTAGAAGGCGCTGTGAAGTAGCGGGAGAAGTTGGCGCGGTGACGGGCGCTGCGACGACGGGCGCAGGCAAAAGCGCTTTCCCCACAAAGCGGCGCGACGGGCTTGCCGACGGGCGAAAGCATCGCTCGAAGTCGAGGTAATGGCCTGGGCGACACGCACTTTGGGGAGCAGTCGGCAAGGTAGTTCCCGGAGAAGATGAGCGCCGAAGGCGCCGGGCCGCGACCGAGAGCGGAGATGAGCCTCGTGACGGGCGTTTCTACCAAAACGGGTAGATCTCGAATCGCTGGCGACGGAAGGAAGCGGCGAGCTGGCCCGGAGCTCGCCACTCGGTAACGGCAAGCGCTGGGCTTACGGCGAGGGAAGTGGAAGAAGATCGACTCCCGGTGCGAGGTGCTTTGAGCAAGAAGTAGATGGCGCCATGGAGCCCCGGAGGTAGCGCCACGAAGGCCATCGCGATGTGGACGAGCCTCACTGTGCATGCCGTAAAAGCGAGAAAGTGACAGCGGGAAGCGGCGACACATTTAACCACGAGGGACTGCCAAGACGCCCGCTTCATTCTCTGGCCCGCTGGCGCCAAATCGAGAGCAACTTTTGGTCCGAAAGTAGGGCAAAAGCGGACACAGATCGGACGAACGTCCAGATGTTTCATGCGTTGGTCGCGCTCGGGTTTGTCCGTTTCGCGCTTAAGGCCAACGGACACAAACCCAAACGGACAATAAACGGACTTCCATTAGGGTCGACGAAGGGTCGCCTCGCCACTTAAGCTGGCCACTGGGTTAATAATTATTTCATCTAGTGTGAAAAACAAGACGTGAAGGCGCCGAAAGGCGAGAGCTGATTCATTCGCGCTACCGCGTCAGACGAATAATGAATGCGCGGCCCCACTGCCCCGCTGGCCATGTACAGCCGGGTTCACATGCGAGGTAGTCCGCCGCCCACGCTGTTTCACACGGTAAGCAATGACGCAAAGAGAGAGAGTGAGGCTCACTGAAGCTTGCAGCCTCTCTTTTCTCTTCCTCAGCTCAAATGGCCACATAAAAGGCATGATGTACTACGTATTTGGCAAAATTATCACTAGTAGTAGTTGTATTTAGGAAAGTATTTTGTGTTATTATATATATACGAAAGTACTATTTATGGTCAATGGTGAAAATCCCGTGATTGATTTGGGACAAGAATTATTACTTCCCCATAATAACGATTTAATAATTACTAGTATTTGCGAAAAAAATTGATTTAATAGTAATTACTAGTTGCCAAAAAATGATTTAATTAGTTGCCGAAAGAAAAGATCTCGCATAGTAGTATTACGTTTACGAAAAAATCGTCTATAATTAGTTGAGAGATTTTTATTTATGGTTGGAAACCGTCCATCCAGCGCGGGATCGACTTGCTGTGTCCATGTGCCCTGCTTATAAGTAGTCGCGTGGAGCCAGAGGAGAAGGGTACCAGCTCCCTCATATCCAAAGGAAAAGGACCTGGCACCTACCCAACCTCATGAAGCTGAGCTCAACCTCATGGCCATGGCCATGGCCACAAGCTCGGCTCCTGCAAATCCCTCTCAACATCTTGGCCATGGCTTCTTGGCCTCCTCCGGCTAATCCCTCTCGGCCTCATGGCCTTCCTCTGAAGCTCATAAGAGGCTGAATCAGACCCCTCGTCGATTTGGATCACAGGCTCGAGGGAAAAGGTAAGCGATGTCTCTTAATTTTCTTCTTCACATATATGCAATTCACCCAACTATACTTCACAAATTTGTCCATGTATGAACACGGACAGGTTTGGTTCATCAAGAGGGGAGTGAACATCAATCAAGGTTTGGTTCTCATATCATACTTGGGCAAATCTATTCAATTTGTTTTCTTGATACTACTACATACTAAAGTATGGAACCCATTCATCATCTTGTTTGCAGATAAAGTTGGAAGCGATGAAACAAAACGCATCACGAGCTCCTCGTCATTCCGGCCAACCCACCGCGTGTGGTCGAGCCGGAATCAAATCGACAACGTACCAGAGCGTCTGCTCAGCCCACCTCGCCGTCCATCCCCGAACGCAATAGACCACGAGCCAGAGCGACGCACGCCACGGCGCGGTCGGACCCCGAACCCCATATAGAACCCCCCGCCTCCCGCAACCCAAGCCACGCCACCCGCTCCCTCCGATCCAAAACCCCAGCGCCGCCGCCGCCACCGCCACCGCCTCCCTCCCTTTCTCCGCCGCCGCCGCCGCATCATGACGGCGTACATGGCGAAAAAGGTCAGTCCCTTATCTCGCCCGATCCCCTGATCCGTTCATGTAGTTTTCCCCATTTGGTCGGTTCCTTCTCAGATCTGACCAGCACTTCATTTCTCACAGCGGAGGATCGAGCGACCTGCCGTCGCCCAAAGGAGGCGCTGTTTCCAGCAGGGCACGCGGCCGGCCACCACGGCATCCAGGCCTTCACACCGGCAACTACGTCGAGGTCCCTGCAGGCACGTTCGTCGAGTTCCCCTTCCACTCACAGCAAGTACCCCGGCCTCGGCCCCATGACTGCCGCCGCTGTGTACCCTCCGGACCCTCCTCCTGTCCCCATCAGCCTCGACCTCTCGGCCATCTCAGGGCGATTCTCCAACCTCCATCCCATGGCGCTGTCCGGCGACACCACCCTCGAAGCCTTCAGGCCACCTGTGACAAGGTAATGACCATTCTCTAAGTTTGGGTCAGCATGTGCGTGGTTCCAAATGTTTATTAATTTGTCTGGATCTAGGTCACTGCTATTGGGGTTTGATCTTCTAGGTTAGGGTCAACATGATCTGGATCTGGATCTGGATCAGTGCTATTGTTGTTTGATCTTCTAGGTTAGGGTCAACGTGATCTGGATCTGGATCAGTGCTATTGAGTTTGATCATATAGGTTAGGGTCAACATGATCTGGATCTGGATCAGTGCTATTGGGGTTTGATTTTCTAGGTTAGGGTTTGGATCTGGATCATCCGTGACAAGATAATTACCATTCACAAAGTTAGGGGTCAACATGATCTTCTAGGTTTTGATCTTCTTACCTAAGAAAGGCAAATTAACATGATCTTTCTAGATTTAGCTTGTCCTGGAAGTAGGCCAGCGTGCTTTTGAGAGATTGTAATGTCCACCTGTATTTCATCATGATGGGTCTAACTCTCCAACAAGTAAGACCTGGTCTCGTAGATTTTTTTAAGTGTTCATGTATGATTTGTCTTTTTTCTGTGATTCTGAATATAATCTGTAGCGATGTTAAAATCATCATGCTTTTTGAAGCTCTTTTTACCTTGCTTTGTGTTCACATATGATGTGTCTTTTTGTTTCCCGCGCGTGTCATTATAATCACTGTCCACTTCATTTCTCACAGCGGGAGAATCGGGCGACCAGCTGCCAGCTGCTAAGGAGGCGCTTTCATTTCCAGCAGGGCACACGGCCGCCACCACGGGCATCCAGGCCTACACCGGCCATTTACTCCAGGTTCCAGTCGGCCGATGATCACGCCGAGATCCCTAAAGGCATCGCGGCATTGAGTTCCCGCATTCACTACAGCAAGTACCCCGCCTCGCCCCATGACTGCCGGTGTCTACTCCGATCTCCTCGCCTCACCCTGTCGTTCTGCCTCGACCTTCTCGGCCATCTCAGGGCGATTCTCCAACCTCCATTCCATGGCGCTGTCCGCGACACTCACCCTTGAAGCCTTCAGGCCACCCGTGACAAGGTAATGACCATTCTCTAAGTTTGGGTCAGCATGTGCGTGGGTTCCAAATGTTTATTAATTTGTTTGCATCTGGAACAGTGCTATTGGGGTTTGATCTCCTAGGTTAGGGTCAACGGATCTGGATCTGGATCAGTGCTATTGTGGTTTGATCTTCTAGGTTAGGGTCAACATGATCTGTATCTGGATCGGTGCTGTTGTTGTTTGATCTTCTAGGTTAGGGTCAACATGATCTGGATCTGGATCAGGGCTAAGTTAGGGTCAACATGATCTTCTCTCGGTTTGATCTTTCTTACCCAAGAAAAGTCAAATCAACATGATCTTCTAGATTTAGCTTGTCCTGAAGTAGGCCAGCGTGTTTTGAAATTGTAATGTCCACCTGTCTTCATCAGGATGGGTCTAACTCTCCAAACAAATAAGACCTGGTCTCATAGATTTTTTTGAGTGTTCATGTATGATTTGTCTTTTTCTGTGATTGTGAATATAATCTGTAGCCATGTTAAAATCATCATACTTTTGAAGCTCTTACCTTGCTTTGTGTTCACACATTATTTGTCTTCTTTTCCTGTTTACATATCACTGTCCAGGATAATCATTATGATAAGAAATAATCACTGTCCATGATAAGAAACCATTATGTTGTTTGTAGCTCTGAGCTTCTAATTTTGCTTAATGTTCACATGTGATTTGTCTTTTCTTTTCTGTGGCTTGTGAACATAAAGCATTATGTTGTTTGTACTCTCTTTACCTTGCTTACTGTTCACATGTGATTTGTCTTATGTTCTGCACTGATTTAGTTATTTCTCATACTCAGGATTTTGCAACTCCTCTGTTGTGGTGCAATCCCCACGGGATTATCGTGACTATTACCTTTAATTCGCAACTACCTGAGGAGGGCTAGGGTAGTGGCAGAGAATCTTTGAAGCTCTAATTGACAAGCTTAATTGACAAACATGAGGAGAAGAAAAGTTTGAAAGCTGAGCGCCTCCTTCTTGAGGAAGAAAGGAGGAAGTTTGAGGAGGAAAGAGGAATTTTGAGTTAGAGAAAAACTGTTGATGATGAAAAGAAGGAGACAAAGCAGTCTTTGTTTGAGAGCACAGTTGATACAGCTGACAAGCATCTCACTGTAAGTGAACTTTTCTTTGTTACATTACTTCAGATGTTAGATGTTCTCACTAGGGACAGCAAAGCAAGTCTTTTACTCTGTTTGCTCCATTGCTTTATAAGATTGTTGTACTGTTGTAGTTCTTACCATTTTTCTTCTTTTTCAGCTTTTTGAGAAGATCGCCAGTATCCCCAAAAAAGGAGAGACATTCGGGAAGACCATAACTGAAAATGCAGAAGTTATCCTTAAGAAACTTAAGGTACTTAAGGAGAAAGAAGAAGATAACAAGGAGCATTACTACCTCAGGAGCGGCCGGGATGATCTTATTCAAGGAAGAAATCAAGGAAGAAATCAAGGAGTGGACTGGGATCGGGTTAGGGGAACTCAAATGGGAAATCAAACGGTGTCCTGAACGAAGGAAATGGAAGGTTACTGCAAATGGGTTCCATAAGGCAGGGAATGGAGGCAAGGGTGCTTCCTTCCACCGGCCAATTCTGCTTCTCAACCGGCGCCGAATTCTGCTTCCTCAACCGGGCGCCGCCTTGCTTCCTCAACCGGGCGCCGCTTCTGCTTCCTCAACCGGGCGCCGACTCCTGCTTCCTCAACCAAGGCCGCTTCCCCTGCTTCCTCAACCGGGCGCCGCCTTGCTTCCTCAACCGGGCGCTGACCGAATTTCTGCTTCCTCAACCGGGCGTCGATTCTGCTTCCTCAATCAAGCGCCGCTTCTGGTGTGACTGGAGCTCAGGTTGAGGTGAACCCAAGGTTGAGTGATTCAGCTGATGGAAGTTTCTTAAACATCACTCTTTTGTCGCCCCTGTTGTGAGTGGAGCTCAGGTTGGAGGTGAACCCAAGCTTGAGTGATTCAGCTGATGGAAGTTTCTTAAACAGCAACCTTGGCATTTGACCCTAAGCTATGATTTTTGTCATTCGGCTTGTGATGTATTTCTTGTAACCTCGTTGATATAGTTTTTGATCTGCGATGATGGTTGACGCTTCAGATTTACTTGTTCAATCTATGTTTCGTCCTGATGGCACCCAAAGCTTTGCGCACTACTAGATCACAGTCCAGCTAGCCACCTAACCCAGTTGCAGGTCACAGGGGCACACAGACTGCCGTTTGCCTGGTAATCTTCGTTTGTGTTTTCCATTGATTTAACACCTTCCATTTGACCACGTACGCACAGCATGAACATGGGACAGAACAAAGCAGGGAGAGTATGTACAAAGTAACAGTTTTGAAAAGTAGATTAGTAGCTGATGATGATTTTTTGGTATCAAATTAGTGTAATTTCACACATAGCATAGTGCCTACTGTCGCCACATAAAAGCTGCAAATTAAAATAGTTCTTGGCTACGCACAGGAATGAAAGCCAATTCTGGTTTTCTTGAAGTTGTTAAATTTTCTCGTTTCCTGAAATGTTAGTCTACGTTTATTTTGCAGATTTGTCTAGAACGTTGGCACAAGAATCTTATTGATGTAGAAAGACTAGAGAAGTGAAATTAGAACTTAGCTCACAAATGATAAGACACCTAATCTGTTTTCCACATATAAGTATAGCCAACCATGCGTAGCAACAATCTCACATTCTGCATCACTTTAATATATTCAGCATCAAAAGGATTCCTTGTGCAATTTGGATCCACAATAAGAAAAAAACTATGCAAATACATAAAAGGTACATACCAGAAAACACAACAATCAAAACAGACTGCGATACCCTAAAATCCTCTTGTTAGAGTCTGTGTAATAAAATGGAGCTTCCACTGTTGCTTGGATTTCGGACTGCTTGATCGATCTCCCCGACGCCAGAGTGGCTGTCAGCTTGACTTCCCGGTGGATCGTACTCGTCATCTGATCAAGCTGAGTGCTCGATCAAGACTGCTTCGATCTCGCTCGGCCACAGAATGGAATTTCGTGCCACCGTCAGAATCACGTGTTCCCCACCGAGGGCATTGCTCTGCTTTTCACTCCGGCCGACGATAAAATGCAAAGCAGCCTCTGTGTAACCTTTAGCCGCCGCCTCCTCCGGGCAGCCTCTTCCTCTCCCTCCCTCAAGACTCTCAAGGCCTTCTCCTCTCCTCCACGCCATGGTTCCCCGCCTCTTCCTCGCGGCCGCCATCTCTCGGGCTTTCTCCTCCTCCCGGCCGCCACCTCTCCGCCCTCCTCTCGCCTCCTCCTCCTCAGAGGATCCCATCCCTCTCACACCTGTCCTCCTCTCCTCCCACATTCCCTCCCTAACCCTAGAACCGACGAGAGGCCGAGCCACGGCTCCCGCCGCCCAAGGTCACCGAGGGCACGGGTCACGACCCGACTGCCGGGCCACCGAGGCACGGGCCATGACTCGCCCAAATTACCGCGACTCGCGACAAGAAGGCCAAAGGCGACGGCTTGGGCTCATCATCGCTGAGAGGAGTCATATCGCCACTGGGCCGCCGCCATCATCTGGAGGCGAGGACGTCATTGGCCGGCTCTACCATGGACACGTGAGCCTTCGGCCTCGCCGCCAAGGCGTAGCTCTCACCCACACCCCATCCTCCTATTCTTTCTTTTTCTTCTTCTCGACTCCCTGGGCCTGCCTTTCTCTGCTTTGTTGGTACAACGGCTATCAACGCATTAACGCCGACAAATTAAGGGAGGAATTGAGGTCCCTCTCCCCTCTCTCATATCTTTTGTTCCCTTCCTCTTTCTTCTACTAGTGTGATCTAGTTTTTTTTTTTTCTGTTCTTGTCTTGTGTGGTCTAATCGTGTTTAGCATCCTTAATTGAAGCCATTAGCAAAAATATTTGTTTGCTTATCACACAACAACTCATCCAAGTGAGACCTCTTCTGCTTATTTCTTCTCTTCTTCGTGAGGAGAGGAGAGGAGCCCAAATGGATTAATGAAAGCAGAGGGAATTTATTTCAAACCACAAGGTCCTTGAGTCAAAACAAAGCAAGATTTAAAGCGCCCTGTATATCAAATAAAAATCCCTGCGATCCAATCGCAGAAAAAACTGTGTGTGTGTGTGTGTGTGTGTGTGTGTAAGCTGTGATATAACGTATATGAATGATAACAAAGGAATTAAAGGATCTTAATAATTAACCCATGTATGTGCTAAGTATGCGCTGGTAGGTAGTTGATGTAGTTTCAAGCAAGCAACAAAGCGGAGAGGTTGTCATGTCACTTTTTACCCGATGATAAGATAATTCTCGCTCTAATGTCACTACTACCTGATAAATAAAGCCAATTTGGTTTGGGGCCTTCTCGCCATTCATACATGTTGTTCAATGATGCGGTCTGAATCATGTAGACATATTTCCTCCGGTCCTCACCGTTATGCGCTTTGGCTTCATTCACACTGGTTACTTTGGTCTTCTATTAATTAAGCCAAAGTAGAGTAGGAAACCTCAGCACTCACCTGCTATTTCTCTCTTGTTCCTCTTGTGTAGCAGTGATCTGAATTCGCCACAGCATAAAGACCGCTGCTTAATCATTGTTGTGATGAAAAACTTCATGCTGTTGTCAAGCCTGCGGAGAAGTAGAAGGCTGTTCACCAACATCCGCTACAAAACCAACTCAGTGGTGAGCTCCTCTCCTTGCCTCCGTGTTCTGAGATTGTCATGGCGGCCATCAATGTTCATTATTGTGGCACGGTTATACAGCGTTGTGAATGGACAAATTCAGTTTCATTCATTTTCTTCTTCAACTCTCTGTTTGCCCGAGGATGAACTGAAAATTTAAATGTATCCTTCCCCGCTTCAACGTGTGAAGATCGATTTGGGAGTGGTGTTTTTTTATGGGTGGGGAGCGAATAACTTTAATGCAGCATGTGCTTCTATGCCATTGTTTCCGTGAAGCAGCATTACTGGATTACATCGATTCAATGTTCTAATCCAAATATGTGGTGTATAGTGCAGCCACAATATTCTGCCTTTTATGCGGAGTTTCTTGAGATTTATTGTGACAGCCATGACGGAGTTTTTTACAATATTTGTGTCCTATGGAGTTTCCTCGTCGATGGCAGCTATGATTTTGGTGGTGACAGTCTTTTAGCTATGACTTTCCCTACTAAAATGAAATCAAACTTATTAAATCTATACATTTTATCTCTCATTGTGGCATAATATGCAGATTGATAGGTGATCGCTAAATGGTTGTGATGACATATATGAACTCAGATGCTATGCTAATGTTTATGCCTTCAGCCATTTATGTGATGATGAGACAGTTGGTTTTAATTATTGCTTCTTTACAGTATATTGGTTTTAGCCGACATTGTTCCTCGAATCAGGAGTGTGTTGGATGCTGGGTTAACTTATCATTGAATCTCGCTTAACTGCTAAATGTCTTAATGCAGGTTCTAACATACGTGCAAATAATTAAAAATAAATGAAGGTGAATGAGAAAGATAAACTTGCAAAGAGAATTCAAATTGTTTAGAACTCAAGAAGAAATAGAAAACTTGAGGAGTTGGAAGTTCCTTCTCGCTTGCTCATTTTCGGTGTAGGTTTAGGCACGCATCGCTGATGCTGGTCAAGCTTAGTGCCCTCCTTTAACCATAATTTGCTTGATGGTGGCTTGGATATGGGGTGCCGTGGGTGAGCCTTCATCCCTTCCTCCAATTCATCTCCTCCGATATTTTGCTGCAATCCATACACCAATTGCTATAATGAAGTATATTTAAAAAATGAACTCTTTTCAGTATTACTTGGTTGATTGAGACAGCTTGGTCGAAAGTTACCAATTTGTGGCTCTCCTCCACAAGACGCAGGAAGGCGATGCTATTATGCCTAGGGTTGCTACTTCTGAGCCGAACAAGAACTTGGTGGTCGGGCTCAATACCTAACTCCATCAAGGTAGTCCGCTAAAACCTCAGCTTACCAGGAACCTCCTCAATATTACCTATCCTTGCTACTACCTTTACTATTTGATCTTCTTAATTCCGTATAACTTGTACTGACTATTTGAGGAGTAGACATTTGAACCATAGTTTAGTTATATCGGGTACATATTTTTTAGGGAAATAGTCATGTATCTCATATTTTTATAACGGGGTTAATTTAATGTAAGATATAAGTTACCACTGTATTGTTAGTGCATTGATGGTCAAGCCATGCTACTTTAATATCTTCCCGTAAGTGCCACAAAATTCTATTATGCAGGTGGTCATATAGCATGTCATTGGATTAAAAAAGATATATTTTAGAGTGTGGTCTTTGTATGCTTATTGTATTTATTTCTAATGGCTTCTGGTGGCTTAATATGCTTAATTTGAGCAAATAATTTTAGGTTGTCTTGCTAAAATGCCTTCTCTTGTGTGCAGGTTCTCATTGTCGTAACCGTGGTGTGGTTTGAGCATCGCTTTCTTGCTACTACAGGAGTCAGCCGTGAGACCTGGGAGGTAAGCTGGGTTGGGGAGGAATGCATTTCATTGTTAGAAATTTAGTCTTCTAAAATGATATGCACTATTGTTTGATATCAATACTAGTCAATCTAAAAAGAAACTTGATGGCTTACATGCCTCCTCAGGGAAATAATAATAGAAACTATCTTTTATATAGAGGGAAGCAAACAAACATAATTATTATTTCTTCTGGTTTACTATTACTTACGTAGCTCATAGTAATCACATATTTTTAACTATTCTATGTTTTGCTTACCTAACAAGACTGTAGGAGTAATTTCACTCTTGTTTAGATTTGGGTTGCCGGGCCTATTAGAGATGTTTAGACTCTCGATATTTTAAGCATGGAAAAAAATTAGCACATATGCTACCTATTTGTATTCCTCCTCAACTGATCCATTTTTCTTTGAAATTGTTGTTTCTATATACATGGCAATAAAAACTATCAAAGTCTGCTCATGTTGTGTTGGGTTCGGGCCCAAGCAAGACAAGAGGCAGAGAGATGACTGATATAGTCGAGAAGTACACCCTTCTCTCGCTTCTAAATTACAGGTAGCACCGCTTCCTCAAGCACTTTCCGGCTGGGCGCCTGGTTCAGTCAGCCGTCACGCGGTTCTACTGTCATGCTGGCGCGTTAGCCACAAGGTTGGTACGGTGGTCATATAAGGGCGGTGCTCTATCGAGGCCGGGAGAGCACACGGTCATTGCAAAGGCTGCCGGTCTGGCAGCTGCTGGCTGGAGCGCTTTGCGGCCATGGCGCCGGCAGTTGCAGGTCCCCTTGGCGCCATTCGGGTCCGGTGGGTGTTCTCCTTACCCTCACGAGATCCTTGATCATGATCCTGTACCTTCGTGCGTTTCGCCTACCCTGCCTCCGGTGTCGGTGTTCTCCTTCCGCTTTCCCTTCCATCCCTCCTTTCCTTATTAATGTCGCTACCAATTGGCTACAGCCCAACTGGCGAAGATGGAGTAGGGGATCAAGAGAGGAACAAGGAGTAAGAGGAGACCACTTGCTGGTGGCTAGAGAACCACATCCTCATTGCCATGCTCCGAGTCCGCTTTCATCGCGCCTCCGGTCGAATACTCACTCTACAACAGCAAGGTACTATGCAAGAATCGCTGCTTATTTGAGAGAACTTGGTTTTGTTGCTGTTGTGAATGATATATGTAAGTGCCACGTTGGATCATTAGATTTTTGTTGATGTAGTACATGATCCTCCGTGTTAATTACTAGGCAAGTATACATTCATTATTCTTGCAAAAGAAACTAATGCTAAAACAGATCTTGGAAACATTCAGAGAAAAAAATGGCGAATTTAAACTAAAATTAATGTATAAAGAAAATGTTATACCTGTGCCATTTAGGGGTGTTTAGGGACTAAACCAAATGAAGGATTATGTGGTTTAAAAAAACAGTAAGTTTGGCAACCACCGGTTTAAAGCACCTCCTGGATGCTAACCACCGGTCTTGCATGTTAAGCATGTAATAACTGGCTTGCCTGGCAGCGTACATCCTATATAGCCTGATAACAGATTCATTTAGCATACTATGCTTTTTATTGGCATGTTCTTGGATTCTGGCTCCTTGACTTCTCCAACAACACTATGCAAGTTA